>JAQGAT010000835.1:0-22104 GCA_034687845.1 Pantelozetes paolii
ACAGACATATGGGATAATTATACGTCGTTTTAAAATGAAAACCAAAAACCTTTTATCTGCTATAAGATGTTTTAGAATTCATTCATTCATATAAGATTGAAATCTTATATCCGAAATCTAATGATTTTATACCATGATAAAAGTACTCATCTTATATCTAGATATAAGATTATCCCTTCTCAGAAAACAGATACAAATATCAATCGTATATTTTATTCATAAATGTTTAAAAATACATAAAAATCATGCATTTATTTGTTGATCGGTCTCTGAAACGATTTCTTCAATGCATTCTTCACTTTCATTGTCTGTTTGAGCGGTCGGGTAATCGGTTCCGACCAATGCTGAAGTTCCGGGCCGTTTGCTCATTGTTTTGTGTTAATTGAAAGTCATTTATGGCATTGATTTTAAACTCCAATGAATAAGACTTTCTCTTAGCCTTTGATGCGCAAGGACTGAGTGGTCGGTTGTCTTCATACTCTTGTGATACCATTTGATTACATTCCTCATCCGATCTCTTGATTCACAACTGAATTGTGAAATGTTTGCAATTTTAAGATAAACATGTTTACGGATCTAACTATCATCTAATGGTTAAGATATTTTGACCATTAGATGATAATTGGATCCGTAATCATGTACAGCATATCTTAAAATTGGAAACATTTTGCCCTGATGCATTTACCCAAATTTCCTATCCTCTACATATGGGTTGAGCATCCGTTTAGTATTCAAATCCGATGCATAGTTATAATGGTTTTGGTTTGTAGTTAAGTGCAACACAAAACCTGTTTTATAGTGAACTAAAGCACCGGATCTCAAGATAACAGCACTTCATAGATAACATTCACACTTCCGGTAGTGTTGTTAGACATTTTGGCAATACATGGTTAGTGACCCTGACCATTTTGGTAATGTTATAACAGAATACTATAGACCATTATTGACATCACCATAAACTGATCCAATTGTCATCTATAGGTGAAAATATCTTGGGATGCGAAGACGTAATGGAATTGAAAGTCTATGCCATCTATTGATAGGATTTGGCGACGATTTCGTCAGTTTTTAATTTAAGGGAGAATTGAATAATAAAAGAGAAATAGTATTGAAATGAATGTAAAACTCATTACAATTGCAGTGAATGTGAAAAAAGTCCCAAAACTTAAGCCTTCATTGAATTCGCGGTTATTTTTGTGGACATTGTCTTCAATTGCAATCAAATTATGGCAGAATTGAAGGCACAGGTAGTCATCAAACGACTGTCCAGAGAGTTGTCAAACACCAGACGTGAACTACAATTGAGTGAAGAAGTGGACAAAGAGTTGGAGAAAATGAGAGACATCTCAAGTCAGGTGTTATTGATATCCAATCGCTTACTCTTTGAGATAACAGATCTCACGGACAGTCAGATCAATGACTTACACAAACAGATGTCCGACTCTAAGGATCTGCTGAAGAAGTCCGAGAATAGGCTGAAGATCTTAAGACGAGTCCAAAACGGATGTCAACTCAACGTCAAAATGATGTCTTCAAAGAGGACTAAGAATAACAGAGTTGTCGTCAACGGCCAGGAGTTCACTGTCTATGGCGGCGATGACAGCGATGTGGTCGCAGAGCGTGAGGACGACGACCAGACCATCGAAGACATCGATGACCACAGAGACAGTGATTACGACCGAAGCCGCGAGTCGTCCGCAACGGATGTGGAGACCAATCAGAGCTCCGTCTGGTCTGAGGCTGAGCTCATCTCAAGAGGAAAGCAAAGCGGAAGACAACGAGTAATTCCCGAACGCTTTGAGTCGTTTCCGGCGAGAAAGCGGTCAAAAGTGATGAACGGGAGGACTAATGGTAGGACTCATAGACAATAAGGGTTAGGGTTTTAGCCAAAAGTGATCGACATTTCATTATCTAATCATTTGATCCATAATTTGAGCCATTCTTCCACTATATCTGCCATTCCTTTAAGTAATGATAACTTTTTAACCGATTTTTCTCTTCATTTCATTCATTTATATCCAATTCATAGGACTTTTGGCTTTCGTTTGTATGGTTTTCGCTGTTTTCCTATTCATGACAACGTATTTAAGCATTCATTTCAACAATTGATTACAACTTTGGCTTTCATTTCAATAATTGTTTGTAATTTTGGGTTTTGTTTTCATTTCTAATCATTTGACAAAAAATTACTATAATTTTGACAAATATTTTCCGTTTTCTTCATATTTTATGTGATTTTCATTCAACTGTTAATCAATTGAGTGAACAATCAATTGATTAATGATTTGTTGATTGAAATCAATGTTTAAATCAATGAAACCATTACTTCATATACTTTTAAATTGTACTCAAAAGCACTTATTATATGAATATTTTTTGAATAAAAAAGTGACAAAAATTTTAAACAAATCGTTATTTTGTTAACATTTTAAGCGTTTCCATCAAATGTGAGGAAAGGGTTAACAAAAGGGTTGAAAACGGTTTGTATCTGAAAAATGAGAGCTTTTGAACACATTTTCATTTAAACCCCTTTCTCTCAATCAAGTCCTGAGTTCACTGAAAACTAATATCAATGAAACTTATGATAATTTAAGTCATTTATAATTATATAATGATATTTATGTCAATTTGGGTTAGAATTGTAACCTTGAGTATACCCACTAAACTACCTGTGCTTTAATACCAAACCCATTATTATTAACTAATTCATCAAAATATCCATTCAATTGATATCTGTTTTTGTTTTCAATTCAAATAAAGTTTGAAAAAAAACACAAAAAAAAACATTTGAATTAAATAATAACACAAAACACTTGAATATGCAATCAATATAAGCAAGGTAAGGGTTTCATAACCAAGGTGATATCATTTAGTGCACGTATTATATGAATGAAAATGTTATTAAAATTACTGTCAATAATAACGTAAGTATTTTGTCAACAGATTTGGTGTCAAAGCATTGGAGTTCACAAAAAGGGGTATTTTATGGCACACTTGTGGAGACGTTATTGCTGTCAGTGCTGTCAATAGAGTGCATGTATTGCAGACTCAATGCAAACAGAGTTTCAGTCCATAAGTCAGTAGTCGAGTCGTAAACATAAACAGTGTTTTGAAGTGAAGGCAAAAACCAAACACTTATTTGGGTTTAAATGAAAAGTAAAGTAAAAAACAATAAAAAAAAGTGAAAAACAAGTGTTTTTTCAATCGTTTTGTTAATAATTAAATCAATTTTGAAAATGAGTTCAAAATTATTGTTATATTTTCACTAAAAATATTCATTTCTTTTCACTTTTGATGTGATTTTTGTCTTCAAAATAGTTTTACAGTTTGTTTTGAAACCACTTTTTTATTTGTGAATCAAATTAGCGTTTAATTAAATATTAAACCAAAAAATACGCAAATATTTTGTCATTTAATTAATTATTAATTAATTGTTATTTGAGTTCAAAAAGTGATTAAAATATTTAATTAAAGGCCAAAACGATGACTGAATTAGTGGTTAATCTCAACAAACCATTGATTGAGTGATTGATTACACCATTGGTTGGAAAGTAGTGTTAATTGTGTTAACAATTGAGTGAAAAATAGTGGCATTTAATCAACACTTTTGTTGTCGTTTTTGATTACAAAATCAAAACTCAATTATAATTTCAAATCAATTAATAATTTTCACACTTTTTTACGTATCGTTTGTTTCAATGAAATCCAATATTAAACTGAAATTAAGAGTAGTTTTGAATCATAAATGTCTTTTTTGACACACATTTGAAGATTTGATTACAAATTGTATTTAAATTTTAATATAATTTTAGTTTTTTATACACTTTTTATACCAAAACTATTCATTAGTTTCAATGAAACCACTGTTCCGTTGATTGTCTTCTTCTACTTCTTGTGTCTAAGAAGTGCTTATTATTGAGGACTAAGTGAAGATTAAAAGATGAAAAAACTAATTATCATTTCTCCTATTATTTCTGTGAAGCCATTGCTTAAGAGATAATAACAGCTGTTTTTTGTGCTAATAATTGAAAAGCACTTCAAATCTGAAGTCTAATTAACTGAAGATTTAGAGCACCTGAAGAATGAGTGATAAAGTGAAAGTGGCGATAAGGGTTAGACCCTTCAACCGCAGGGGTATTACATAATAATTGTTTTACTTTTTAGGGCAAATATTCAGTGATTTTTGTCACTATTTGTAGACTTAATGCAAATATTTATAATTGGTTTCACTTTTTGCCTCATTTTTACTAAAATCTTGTTTTTTATTAATCAGAGATTGAATTGAATACCAAATGTGTGGTCGATGTGTCTAAAGAGCAGACAATCCTTCATAACTCCAGTTCAATAAAAGGGGATAAAGTGGTCCAAAGACAGCCAAAAGTGAGTTTAAAAAGCAATTGTTTTTAAGGGTTTAAAATGATTTTTCTCTCGTTTATGAGCGAAAAGTCGTTTTTTTGTTGGTTTTCAGCCGTTTTTGTACTAAAAATCTATTTTCAATTCAATTCACGACTCAATTCTTGGGTCTGTTTTGAAGCCAATGATTTGATTTGTGTTTAAATTTAGTTTTTATTTTCATTTTTATTGCATTTTTATTATAACTCATATTAAAAGAGGTTTTTTAGCTCTTAATGCGGAAAATGTTTTGTTTTATTGAAAACCTTATGTCATATGAAAAATGTTAGCAAAAAGTGATTAACAAATCGTTTGAATCATTGTTTGAATCATTGGTTTTGAGTCTATATTTGAAATTAATTTTTCGCCAAAACTCTCAGTAATTTCAAACATATTTTTCGTCGTTTTTCTTATCGATTGAATTGATTTTGATTTTCAATAAAATATTTTCTTATTTTTCTGACAAAACACTCGACTTTTCGGCAAAATATTTGTTTTGTTTAACACTTTATATAACATTTTTTTATAATTAATGTTTTGTTTTGACTGAAAGTCGTGAATACCCTCCCATTCCGACCCCCTTTTCCTTGTTTTTTCCTAAAAAACAACTACTTTTCTCCAAAAATACCATAAATTTCTTTGCAATGAATTTTGGGCCAAAGTTTGTCACCCTTTAAACAACACATTTTCACACCCCCTGAGTGTGTCTACTGTTTTGTGTAAAACATAGTTATTATAATCACATTTATTATGAGTTTTTAATAATTGAATGTTTGATACAAATTGTAATTAACTTTTAGTTTTGAATTGATTTTGAAGTTTTAGTTTAAAAAAAAGTTCATTGAAATCAAGTCTTGAATTGAATTTAGTTATCAATTGATAATCGATTTGAGACCTGATTTCAGCCATAAGTTTCAGTCAGACATTGAAAAACTGTTTTACAATAAGCATTGGAGAGAAATGTTGTATTGAAGTATTGATTGTATGTATAGTTTGTGCGAAGAAATGACTTATTCTTTGGCCACAAAAGTGTGTCAATCGCTGCGAGAGTCGATAGATATTTGAAATAATTTTCAATTTATATTATAATTAAAATATTATTTATTTATTCATTGAATGCTTTGAAAGAAAAAGGTTTTTGAGAATAAGTTTTTGCATTATTTTTAAAGCATTAATTTGAGTCACAATTGTCTGTCTGTTGTGTTAATTCATGTGAGAAAATATAATTCATAGACAAAAATATCATTACTTTTTGTGTGAGTTTAATGTTTTTGTGTGTTTGCGCTTAGAATTGAATTTAATATTCATATCATTTGCTGTACAAAAATAATATTACAATTAAACTGAAAATTAAAATATGTTTTTGAAATTCAAATCTGTTTTGAAAGTCAGTATAAAATGGATTTTAATTTCAATTATATTTATATTTATTTCTTTTGACAACAATTCAATGATGTGTTCAAACGCTTCAGGTTTTGGTTTGGACTGCAAAATGTTATCAAATATTTTCATTCAATTACAGAATATGTTTACGATTTGTATAAAATATTGAGTGTTTTGCTTGAATTTCAATATATTTTTCATAACATTGTTATTATTTATTAACAATTTTATTGTTCAATGACTTCAAAAAATTCAAACTCAGTCTCCAGTGATGGAAATGAGGGTAAAATTATTCCCTCCAATAAACAGCACACTATTAATGAGTAAAATCTAATTCAATGACAAATTGTGTTTCAGTTTTGCAGTGTTTGTAATCAAAAAACTTTATATAATTTGTTGAAAATATTCTTAATTTAAAACTCATTTCAACGATTGATAGATCACTTAATTACCAGATTTTTATCACACTTTTGATGAAATAATTTGTTATTTTAATCAATCGTTTTCATTGGCTTTCAATTTAATGAGTGATTAATTAATTTATAATATCTTTTGATTGTTTCACAGAATATATAATTTGTGAGACAATAGAGAAATAGTGAATATTATTAGAGATAACACACAAAACAATTGATTGTATTATTACTCCTCAGGTTTCACATGAAATAACAGTTCAGTCAGTCTTTTCATCCTTTCTTTTCTTTAACGCAGTTTTTTTTCATAAAAACCTTTGTATACCTAAGCAGTGAAGCACTTGAAGGTCTTGAGCCCTTCCCTCAAAGTCGGTGCCAACGAATATAATGATAGGAATTATAGCTTTAATTATATGGTTTTGTTTGCAGAGAATCTGTAGGACTTGTAGTCAACTGTTCCCTAACTCTTGTATATTGTGTTTAAAAGTATTTATTTCTTCAAAAAAAAGTTTTGTCTACTTTTGCAACAGATTTATAACGTTTAGTGTTATCTGCAGTTAATTTGCATTCAATTGTTTGAATTTTTTTGCAATTATTTCAGTCATTAATCGACTCGTACTTAAAGTCTAAGGTTTCAGAAGTCGTTTCAAATTAAATGAATTTAAAACCCCTTTTGTCTTAATTTTCAATTGAAGTGATTGTAAATTAGTTTTTCACTCAATTGTATGTTTGGCTCAAATTAAAGGCTATATTAAATGCATTTTTGCCAACAATTTCAGTGCCGTTGTTGTCAACTGTTCTCTCATTTGACAATTGAGTGACAATTGCCTTATAATTGCATTTTTTTGCCATTTTGTCAGTAATACAAGAATTAATGCAATAATTTTCTGTAATATTCAATTCAATGGATTTTTTTTGGTGTAAAAAGAGTTGTTTTTTAAATATTTTTTATCAAAACTGTTATTTAGATTTCAAGCTCTAAATCCTTTTTGTGATGAATAAGTCAGTGATTTTCATGAAAATACATTGCATTTGTGTTTGAGTTTTACTGTTTTGCTCTTTAAATGCCTTCAAAAATATGATTGTATTTTAGTTTTTATTCAAATATCTGATTGTTTTCTAATGTTTTTGCCGTAAATTCATAAATGGTTTTATGAGTTATGTTTTAAATCTCTTAAAACAATTTCTGACGTGTTTTACAATTTCGGGCCAATAATTAAGGCCTTTATTGTAAGGAAGTCTTAATTGATTTTTACCTCAATTTCAAGAAATTGTTTTCAAAAATAATTGCATTTAATTCACTGTTTTTTTCATTTGATTTTTATTACCATTTATTTCTAATATCAGTTAAAGGTTTTGCAATTTTTATGCGATTTTCTCTTTAATAGTCTCTTAACTGAAAAGCTATTATTAAAAAATGTAATACTGTTTTACATGGGATCTAATTCTGAGGCAAAAGTGTTATTAAATGTCACGAAATCTTTGAATTATTGTTATCTATAAATAAGTTTTAATTATATAAGAATTGAATGTATTTTTTGTTATTTGAAAAAAATATTTATTTATTTTATTTACAAATAAATTAATTAATATTTAATTAAATATTATTTTCGTATTCATTCAAAACGATTCGTGAAATCAAATGCAAATAATATTAATTATATTTAAGATATTGTGTGAAAAGTCAATCATATTTGTGCTAAAAATTGTATTTTAATGACACTTAAAGTGTAATTAAGGGTAGAATTTATATTAATTTATTATACTTTAGCCCAATTAGCAAGGTTATTCCTGGGAACACCGTTTCTTCAATCTCTCAACTTTATCTCTCTTTCGGCAATACTTTGCGTTAGATTTGAACCATTTTTATCAAACATTTTATACAATTTTAATCAAAAATTTATGCATTTTTTGGAACCATTACTGAAATGAGGGTTATTTTAAACTCATTTCATATTGAATGCAATTTATATACAATTCATACAAACGTTTAGTTTTCAATAGTTTTTGTGAAACTTGTTATCGATTTTTAAATTTCTTTATCTATGCCTTGAATTCAACTTTTTTTATGCTTCAATTGAATTCAAAACTTTTTTTTGGTCTCTCTTTCGCTTTCAAACTCAGAATTATATGAATAAATGCGAAAATAACTCAAAATAACTGTCTTTTGTCTCAAAATATAGTTGAAGTCAGACATCAAAAGAGATTTTTTTTTCTTTGCTTTGACTTTCATTGCAATGATTTTCATACATAAAGACATAAATTGTTTTGTCATTGCATTTGAAATATCGATACGAAGTTCACAATTGAATTGTCATCTCATATATAATGTTAACATTTTTTTATTGATATAATTATTTGTCAAAACAATTGTTAGTTTAATATCTCATTCATTGATAATAAATGAGTACTAAATCTCTGGAAAATAACTCAAATGCCCCTTAAATTGGTTTTGTGTGAGCGACAAACAATTCACATTGAAATTGACATTTTTGACACCCTTTGAGAGATATGCAAACTCAGCCATCCCTGACAACCTTGGTTAGGGTTGTCTCGCATTTTTAGAGGATACTGGATATTAAACATTTGAGTGAATGAGTCATTAGTTTTGTTTTAATTTTGATTTTTAATGACAAACAAATTCTTTGCTTATATTTCTGGCAATCAATCGATTATTCATTACTTTTTCGTTTATTTTTGCATTAATTGAATGAAAATATGATTTCAATTGTATTTTTGTTAGACTTTTCGTTACTTTAATAATATTTTTTTGAGTTCATTGTTGTTGGCCTTCATTTGTATTCACAATATGGTTCAGTCAGTCATGAGATGAGGACAGGTAGGCATAAGGCGATTGTTATGCAGACACTGTATATTCTGAGCCCAACTATTAATTCAGAGATAAATTGAGTCCATTTGATGATCACATCATTAAGAATAGGGGTTAGCCTTAAGTAATGATACGACAAAACCTTAAGCATTACTTCTGGACTGGTATTCATTATTCAGCGCTGGAACTGGCGTTTGGATATTGTTTTGTTGAGAGAAGTCACTGTTATCTCAGTTATTGTGTTTTTATTTCATACCAAACCATTCATTCCTTCAGTTTTTCCTTATTATTACATCAATTACTTTGAGTTTTGATATGAGTTCTAATCCTTAACACAATTTCCGTTATTTTAAACTTTAAAACCAAAATAAATGAAAATTTATTTCTGTTTTGAATATATGTTTAGTTTTAAATCAATTTCTTGATATCAATCTAAACTTGGAAACAATAATCCGGTGAATAATTTGAGCGCAAACTGACATCAGTTCCAGTTTTGATGTGGTTTTGTATATCTTCTCATACAATGGGAACGACTGCTGGAGTCTAACACTCGGCTGGAGATCTAAATAGACTTAGGATTGTATGAAATATATGAACAAATTATGAATGGATGGCTTGAGTGCTGTATTAGTGCTATATTTCCTCTTTCTATTCAAATTGTTATATATTTTTGTCAAATGCATTGAATCACTTGTATTAACACTAATGTCTGTAATGTCTGTCAACTAATGAATTAAACATTTGATAAGAATTTCATTCATTTCTTATATAATTTCCCTTTTCTTTCATTTTCACTAATTATTTGTGTCTTACTTAACAAACAAATAAGAGTTTCAATGAAAATGATATGAATTTAAGATTTCATTTGCCATTCATTTGAAACGATTTGTGTTTTAATTTTTGTTTCAATGAATTAATGAATAATTTTGTAAAAACTTGTCTCAAAACTGGAGTTTAGTCTGAAATTCATTTCCAGACCATTCACTCATACATTCATTGATTCAATGGATTGTATGTTAAGAGACGATGAGATTTAGTGAATCATAAAATGAATGATTTTTGATGTCTTTCTCTACTTATATGTGATTCTCTCTGTCCTCTCCGATAGCTCTTATGTTCATTGAGAGCACTGATAGCTTAAAGAAGGATATATTGTCTACAGATAAAAATCACAGAAAAACTCTCAAAGACTTAGTTATAAATGATTTCAACATATTTTTAGTGAAAGAAATTTCATTGAAGTATAGAAACCACTGGAAAGGGAGGTAATTGTCTGATAAGGCATTCCGTACGACATTTCCAGCACTATTTGTCTCCCATTCAGTCATTGATTAAAATTATTTTTAGATATTATTTTGTCATTAATTTTCAGTTCATTTGGATTTTTGTATACAAATACTGATATAAAAGGTCTTTGTATTGAATATTCGTGTTTCATATCTAATGACAAATTTGTTGGACTCGTCGTCAACGTTGTCCTCTACGGGAACGACAGCTACCAAACCGTTAGATAGTTTTGTCAATTACTGGATTGTATGAGTTGTGCGGAAATGCAATAACTATTGTATTACTGGCAGAGTTGGCCAATCACTTAACCCTTGGATACGCATCGACTGATATTGACGTCTCTTCACTGTCAGTGCAGTGATTACTGTGAATGCCATCCAAAGCACGCTATTGTTTATCGAAGCACTGCTTAACTGTCTTATAGTCTGAGAAGACATTAAAATTTCTTTGAATGCAATCTATTGTTGAAAAAATGTCTCAAAAATTATTTGTACTTTTCATTCCTGTCTAGTATTGACTGTCATTGCGTTCAACACATAATAAAAGTATATTTTTATGTCATTTTCTCTAAACTTTTAATAAGAGTTCAAATCGATGTCTATTTTATCGGAAAAATATGATTTGATTTATATTTGAATTGAATTCACAATTGATTGCAATCTCTGTTCAGATATTACTGAATGTCATAAATATTGCAATACTTTTAGTGAACAACAGTTTTAGTAATAATTTTTATGACTTATAGTTATCGTGTGTTTCGTATACTTGATGTTTAACCGTATTATTAGTATTACTGAAGCTTTTTATTGATGTTTGGGTTATATGAGAGCATAAAAAATATGAACACAATATTGAATGGTATGGTTAGTGTCGTAATTGTATGGTTAAGAGTAGCGCATAAAGTGGTGGACAGTTAGTAGAGCATAACCACAACGACTCACTGCTTCTGACCGACTATTATGTGTGAAATCAAAGCCTAGAATACGGTTTTGATAAACATTTTCATTATCACTGCTTTTCATTGCGTTTTGTGTTTCACTAATTCAATGATAGTTTCATTTCAATGATAAGACTTGAGTGTAAGAGGTCTTGAATTTTCAATCAATAGTTACGACAAACGGCGCAAACATTTCCACAGATTTTTCAATTTAATTAATTCTCAAAACTGTATATGAAATTCAATTCTAGTTTTTGTTTGACTTTTCTCTTGACTTTAGTTTAGATAACAATACAATTGCTAATCAAATATACAGTGCTTTTCGGTTACCATTAGTTAATATCAAAACATTGATTAAAATATTGTTTGGTTTTCATATCAAACAACAGTCAATACATTGAATACAATGATTGACCGATTGATGAAAATTTTCATTTCATTAATAATTCATTTTTACATTGAATTGAAAATAAATTAATTGTTTTCTTCCAAACACTGAGTCGTTTTGAAAATTTATTTAATCCCATAAAAAAGGCTTTTAATGTCAGAGCAGCACAAGTACTACGAGTGTAGTCATTCAATCAAATATTCATAATCTCAATGCTCTGTTAGACTGAAAAACTAGTTTTATATTTAGTACTCAAAAGCACTGAATATTTGGCAAACATTACTAAATTATTATACAATAGAGAGAAGGAAGGAATAAATGACAAACTCATGCATTGATTCACTCTTTTATACATTTTTTCAACAATTTATTCAATATTTAACTCTTTTTTCAATGTATTTATAATTATCTTCTTTCGTCCCAACGATTCCAACAATGAATTTGTGAATCATTTTCTCAATTCATAAACAAATTATAGATTCTGTCTATTGTTCTGTATATCAGATCCCAATGCCTGCCATCCCTGCCTTTGCAGACCCAATCCATGCGTTAAATGACAACAGCATTAACTTTAAGCACAACTTAAGCATAGCATGACTTTCGTGACTCTATTTCACATAATTTTTGCTTATTTTTCGCTTTCTTTTAATATTTTTTTCAATAATTTCACTCAAAAACATGATTTTATGCGAAAGTGTTTGAGTAATGAATTGATATAAAAATAAACTCAATATTCAATCATTGAATGCATTTCTGAAACAATGTTTTCCAGCACTTAATGAGTAATTCATGTCTTCTGTTGTTAAACGCCTTTTCATTCACTTATTAATAGTTTTTATGTATTTTTCATTAAATTTTAATTCAAATTCAGTTTTCATTTGATTTCTCTCTAATAATCACTTTTTCTGATTCCTATCGCACCGTTAGGTCTTTGCTTTCGACCACTGCTTCTGGTCCTTCGATGACAACGACGCACACTATGCCTGTCAGGACCAGGTGTTCAACGACTTGGGTATACCTGTCCTCCAGAGTTCGTTTGAAGGCTATAACGCCTGTATCTTCGCTTACGGACAAACCGGAAGCGGAAAGTCGTATACAATGATGGGTTCGCCGAATGACAAGGGATTAATACCACGACTCTGTGACGCAATCTTTGAGCGCATCGCCAGTAATACCGATCCCAACAGTAGTTTTAAGATAGAGGTCTCATATATGGAGATATATAATGAAAAAGTTCACGACTTACTCGACCCGAAGGGCACTAAACAGAACCTTAAAGTGCGCGAACACAACATACTCGGCCCCTATGTTGACGGTCTGTCCACTCTAGCCGTCAGCTCCTTTGAAGAGATCGACAATTTGATGACTGAGGGAAATAAGTCGCGAACAGTGGCCGCGACTAACATGAACTCAGAGTCGAGTCGATCGCACGCCGTCTTCACAATAACCCTCACGTGCTCTGTGTTTGACTCCAGTGTTGACGTCACCGGTGAGAAGGTGTCCAAAATGAGTCTGGTCGATTTGGCCGGCAGTGAACGGGCTGTGAAGACCGGTGCTGTCGGCGACCGACTCAAAGAGGGCTCGAATATAAACAAATCGTTGACAACATTAGGGTTAGTGATCTCCAAACTGGCCGACCAGTCGTCCGGCAAAAGTAAGGAGCAGTTCGTTCCGTACAGGGATTCAGTGCTCACTTGGCTTCTGAAGGATAACTTGGGCGGCAATTCCAAGACAGTAATGGTGGCCACCATAAGCCCGGCCGCCGACAACTACGAGGAAACCCTTTCCACTCTACGCTATGCCGACAGAGCGAAGCGTATTGTCAATCACGCCATCATTAATGAGGATCCGAACAATAGGATCATTAGAGAGCTCAGGGAAGAAGTGGAACAACTGAGGGAACAGCTGATGAACGCCACCCAACAGTCAGACCTCTATGAAAGGCTCGCGGAGTCCGAGAAACTGATCCAAACTATGGAACAGAGTTGGGAAGAGAAGCTCAGGAAGACTGAGATCATTCATCAGGAAAGACAACAGGCCTTAGAGAAGATGGGAATCTCTGTCCAGAGCTCAGGTATTCTTCTCGAGAAAGACAAATACTATTTGGTTAACCTCAACGCCGACCCCTCTCTCAATGAACTGCTGGTCTATTACCTCAAAGAGCGGACACTTATCGGCAGAAGTGACGCACCGGTAGAGCAGGACATCCAACTGTCCGGCATTGGAATAATGCCCGAACACTGTGTCATTAAAATCAATAAACCAAACAATGAGTTATTCATTGAGCCCTTAGAGGGGGCGAGAAGTTGTGTGAACGGGAATGTGATTAAAGAGAGGACAGCCTTACGACACGGGGACCGCATATTGTGGGGAAATAACCACTTCTTTCGACTCAATTGCCCGAAAACTAACACCGATTCCCAGCAAACGGATCGACCCATGGATTACGAGTTCGCCAGAGAAGAGTTCATTATGAATGAGATGTCCAACGACCCCATCCAGGGTGCTATGAAAGCACTGGAACTGCAGCACGAATTGGACAAAAACAATGCACTCGAAGAACAGAAACAAATGTATGAAAAACAGCTGAAAAAGTTGGCGAGTCTTGTCTCACCCGGCACTCCATACGCGCCCTACAGTTACAACAGTGTGTTCGACCCCTACGGCAACCAACGCTACGGCTCTACCACTAACCTCACCTCTCCTAACAGTGTTCAGTCAAAGATGGAGAAGTGGGCCCAAGAAAGGGATGAACTCTTTAAGAAGAGTTTGAATCAATTGCGCGCAGATATAGTGCGGGCCAACACTCTGGCCTATGAGGCCAACCTAATCGCCGATGAAATGGAAAAGTGCACCGAATTTAAGGTCACTCTTCAGATACCGGCCGCCAATTTGAGTCCCAACCGAAAGCGCGGGTCGTTTGTGTCGGAGCCGGCGATTCTGGTGCGCCGGAAGAACAGGGTTTCCCAGATCTGGTCTATGGATAAGTTTGAGAACAATTTGATTGAAATGAGAGAACTCTATCAGGAATTAAAGGACAGACAGTCGGCCACCGACTCCGAGGACAGCACATCAGTGGAAGAGTTGTCGCCATTGAATGACCCGTTCTATGAGTTGCAAGAAAACCATCACTTGATTGGTGTCGCGAATATATTCCTCGAAGTCTTAGTGCATGACGTAATGCTTGACTACAACGTCCCCATTATCTCACAACAGGGCGAAGTGGCCGGTCGTCTACACATCGAGTTCGGACGCATCGCCGGCCATATCGGCGAACGTATAGCCGACGCCTCGCAGGAGACGATGAGTCAGTGCAGTGGTTATGATAACAACACCGATAGTGAGACCTCAAGCAGAGGTCAAGTGGTCATTCGGGTGACCATTAAGAGCGGTCGCGGACTTCCCATCTCTCTCTCAAACTTCGTGTTCTGTCAGTACTCGTTGTGGGGATTCCATGACTCGACTGTCGTTCCCTCGTATGTCGAGTCCAATGACCACTCCATCCGAACCAATGGCGAGACTAAAGAGGAATTGGTTTTCCATTTCAATCATCAAAAAGACTTTGCGATTCCGTTAACCGAAGAGTTTTTAGAGCATTGCTCTGAAGGCGCGCTCTCTATAGAGGTTTGGGGCCATCGGGTGTCCGGAATCAGTCCAACAAACCCTGAATGGGGTGTCGCCGACGCACAGCTCAAAATGTGCCGATCATTGGCCGACCGGTGGGCAGAACTCAAACGAAAGATTGAGTTATGGGTTGAGATCCACGAAATCAATGACAACGGAGAGTACAGTGCCGTCGAAGTGAACGCCAAAACAGATCCCGAGACCGGAGGTGTGTATCAGTTAAGACAAGGCCAACAAAGACGCATAGCTGTGAAGGTTATGCCTGTCCACGACTCGGGCACTCTTCCCGTCATTTGTGAGTCAATCAAGTCATTAGCCGTCGGCTGTGTTTGTGTCAGATCTAAGCTCCAGAAGCCATTGGACTCCTATCAAGAGGAAGACCTGACACTTCTTCGGGAGAAGTGGTCGGAAGCGTTGGCCCGAAGGCGGGACTATTTGGACGATCAGATCAAACGACTCATTAATAAACAAAATAAGTCTAAAGAAGACAATGAGAGGGAACAGAGTCTTATCGACCAATGGGTCAGTTTGACGGAAGAGCGCAATGCAGTCAACTGTCCGGCGCCGGGCTCTGAAATACCCGGTTCTGTAGCGGAATGGGAGCCCCCGGCGGGGATGGAGAGTCACACTCCAGTCATCTTTCTTGATCTCAACAGTAAGTGATTTTGCGATTCATTTTCACTCAAACTATATCTCATTTCAAACAAACATTTGTCAGAAAATTGTTTCACATTTTTATCATTAATTGATTACAAAATTGTATTATTTGTCACAAATCTCTACCCATTCCTACCCGAGCGCACAGTTATTATTAATGGCTGTGCCTTCAGATAACTATGGCCTGAGTTTGAATAGATTTTATGATAAATATCCGTTAGTTTTGAAATCGATTTCACATCAGATCTAATGCTTAGTTCAGAGATTGGTTAACAAATCATCGATAGTCTGGTGCCGTCAGTGTTGAGCTGTCAGTGCGTGTAATCTAATTATAAGCCATTACTTAATGTTTGTCTTTAAGTACACAAAAAAAGTTTGCTTTTCAATGCTTTCATTGATTCAAAAAGTCTTTAACACTCGCTCTCACTGTTTGTCTCTTTTATAGAGTTATTGTAAGTCACTGTAAGTCAACGTAAAGTAATGTTTGAATCGATTTTATGGTTAAATGTTTTCCATCCCTACAGTCTATACCGTTAATGCCTTTCCACTCAATTATTGTTTTTATATTTTGTGTAATAATCAGCTATTCTTTCAATTCTTGTCTGTTTTTTGTCCACTTTTTTATCGCTTGATTTACGAGACTATAAATAATGGACACCAGAGTCAACACAAATAGTGATGTCTTTTCGCAGCAAAACAATTAAGTCATTGAAAAAGTTATCAAAACTTTTCTCCTTTTGCTGAAGTGATGCAAGAAATGAGTCATTAATTCAATTGAGATTTAATATAAAGATTTGATTCAAAGGATAACATTATTTATTATCTCTTTCTGAACTGTTTCTGAACAGTTTAATCCAATTTATAAATCATAAGGTTTTGAGGCTTTTCTTATTTTTCTTTAGTATTTATGTTTAATTCATTGAAAAACTTTGAATTACTTTTACATTTATTAGTGAATGAAATGAAACCTCAATTTCAAACTCATTTAATGTTAACTTTTGTTTGTTTACAATTTTAAAGCGTTTCGTTGAACCAAATACCTTTCCTCCAGCATATTGTGCCCCTTATTATGTATTTCCCCTTAAATTATATTTAAAGCAAACTATTAGACTATAAATACAATTTGATTGCACAGGACTTCCACTGTATTGAAGGCTTAATCACTATTTCCTCCAGAATTTGATTGCCATTTGTTTTGAAAGTAAATAATATCTAAATAGAGATACGAATCGATAATTCAATCAATTGTTTAGCGATTATATGAAAAATTGCTTCAAAAACGGAAGTGATGTCTGATTTGAGCCATAAATTGTGTGAAACTATTAAGGATTAGATTATTTCATAAGTAATTCAATGTTAATGACTTTAAACTTCTCAACAAATTGTACTCAAATTATATTAATAATTGAGTGCTGTTTATGAGTCATTCCCTAATGATTGTACGGCTTTATGATATACTTGTCCTCATTATCTTCAAATGTATTGTAGGTTTTGCTTCATATCTGAAGACATAAACTGTGAATCCATTTGAGCGCAGTTAAGGTCAAAGCAATTATAACTCAAAAAAATGTTACGAAATTTTATTGTTGTTTAAAATTCATATGACTTGAAGTGAAAAATTGTATATTTTATTAATATCTGTGAAATTGTTTCAAAAAACTAATATTCAAAACACGTTCTCAAGAATTGTCTTAAGATTTGGTGAAAAGTTTTGAAATTTTTTTATTTAAATTTCAAGAGTTTTTCTCAAATATTCAAAACTGAAAGTCCGTATCATTACATGAATTATAATAAAAAGTGAATTTTAAAGTAATTTAATTCAAGAGAAAAAAGTAATTCAAATGAAACCCAAAAATACATTTTTAATGCCAATCCTTACTTTACTGAACACCGAAACACATGAAGTGTTTTCCCATTTCTTACTATTTTTTTGTGCATTTATTTTAAGAAAGTTTTTCTCATTTTTATTCACTTCTGGTTTAATGCACTTTCGCTGTAATGTTAAGCACAAATAGGTTTACGTTTACATAAGTAAAGATTGATTGATGTTTTGAACGCTTGAGTACTGAATGTCTCAACAATTGAATCATTTGTTAAGTTTAACTTAATTTCTAGTTTTGGCCCTAATTTCTAGTTCTGGTCATCAAAAGCACTGGCATTTTGTTTATTAGTTTTATTAAACACTTATCTCTTGTTAAGAAATTTCATTCAAACAAACGATAATAACATTTGATTTGCAAAACTATGCTTTCATTGACAAAGAGTTGAACCGATTTTCACATCAAATGATTGTTTGATTAATTGAACACTAATTTAAGACAAACTCAAAGAGAAAGTGAAAACAAATAACAAATACTTTCATTACAGCCGACGATATGAGTCTTTCCAGTGGACAGAGAGGTCACGAAATAGCGGGAATGAATTCAATCCTCCCTAAGGAGCACAACGGCACCCAATTCTTCACTCTTCAGAATGTGGGCTATTGTGACAAAGATGTGAGCGCTGTTGGGGTCTGGGACTCATCCATCCACGACTCGGTCAACTTGAATCGAGTGACCGCTCAGAACGAACGCATTTATCTGATCCTTAAGGCCACTGTACGGCTCAGTCATCCCGCGGTTATGGAGTTAATACTTAGGAAACGGCTTTCAATCAATGTATACAAAAAACAGTCACTCACTGGACGTCTATTTAAACGCATTGGACGGTCAGACTGTGTGACGGCGACGGGAGTGACGTATGAAATCGTATCATCCATTCCTAAGGCCAGTGAAGATATTGAAGATCGCGAGTCATTGGCTCTTTTGGCCGCTTCGGGACAGGACTTGACTACCTGTGACGGCGAGAGTTATATAGAAAAGTATACAAAAGGTGTTTCAGCTGTTGAGAGCATACTAGCGCTCGACCGACTCCGACAAGAAGTGGCCGCAAAGGAACTGTTGGCCAAAAATGGGAAGTTTAGCTCAACTCCCAACTCCGAAGCACTGATACGCAAGACCGCAAGTGTGCCCAATATGGCGCACATGGCGTTCATGAGTCCAACAATAACCGGGAGTTTCACTAAATTAGAGAAATCCGACTCTTCTTTCGATTTGTCTTATATTAAAAACAGCGCTTATGAGGGGTTCGACCGATTCAGACAAAAGGCATCCACTCTTCTTAGTGGTAGTTCCAATACCACCACTACAGCACCGGTAGTGGACAGTCAGAGACCACTGAGTAGTTCAACGCCACCATTAAAGGTGTCGACGCCCAGCGAACCATTGCCTTCAATTAGGACTGTGGTCACAGGTATGACATATTCAGACATTAATGGCTTTTACTTTAACTGTCACTTCATGTGTCAAATCTATATCTCTCTTTCCAATCGCACTGTTAGCCAATCGGCCAAACTATCTGAACCTAAACTTCAGTCTGAATGTAGCGCTCAGACAAACGTCGGGTAAATGTATGCAAATGTTGTCTCAATTGTTGTTTTGTTTGAGTTTTTGGTTCAAATTATTTGCTTTTCTTTCCGTTATTTATATTTAAAACTGATTTCGCAATCAATTGATTGAATGTTGTGTTCAATAGCCTCACCCCTGACTGCTTTGAGTCCCCTTTCCTCCAAACAATTGAAACCAATGCGAACACTACTGGAGGAACAGTTCAGTCGAGACGACAACCACTTGTCTGAAGAGAGTGAAGGGGAAAGTGATTCCAATGAAGGAAAGGTGGATATTATTGAAGTCGAGGACATAAACATTGATTTGAATGAATCGAAATCAGAGGACAATGAAGTGATTTGTGGCCCAAATGGACCACAAAATGATACCAATTGTGATAAAAACATCTCAAAAACAGACGAAGTATTTGTTACTAAAACAGAACCGATAGTTAAGGATCGGGTGCTGGAGTCGACAACTCAGGATAGTTTAGGGCCTTTGGGTGATCTAACGGCGCAAACAAAGGTCAATACCGCCGGCACTCCAAGTGTTTTGTCCAGCGGTTACGGATCACAAGCGCTGACGAGTACTCCCGCTTCGAGTGAAGACTCAATTTCATTGCTGTCCGGAAACACCAGTTATGACGAAACCACTGCCAGTAATAACGATGTGTCCGACGTCTCGGTGATCGAGAAGTTGCCGAAAGCTATGAATGGCTTTAACGACAAAAATGTTAAACAATTGAATGAAACTAAAGATAATTATAACAATTGTGACAATAGTTTGTGTGAAAACACTGGCAAAATGCCCGACAATTCAGGCCAACCGCCCAACCATTCACTACTTACCGTTGAGAATACCAGTGACGCCGATAGTGTCAACTCTTATGATAGCCGTAATGACAACAGTGCTCTTAACGACTCACAATTGATGGCATCCCTTCCCGAGTGGCTTATTGTTGGGGAAAGTGTGAGAATTAGTCCCGAGTCTAAAGTAGGAGTCGTCGCATACGTCGGCAAAACTCATTTCGCGTCCGGTGTTTGGGTTGGCGTTGAGTTGGACGCACCGACGGGTAAGAACGACGGCTCAGTCAATGGAACCGTTTATTTCAAATGTAGGCCAAAGTTCGGTATTTTTGTGAAACCCGAGAAACTGAAGGTCGACCAAAGGGGTCGGTCTTTACGGGCGGCCAAAGCCCTACAGAATGAAGGTTTGAATCAATTGTTTAATACTTTTATATGTTTTTCAATATTTTCTTCTTATTGTTGACAGAAAACACTCAAAACGGAAATCATATCTTAAATCAAAATCAAACAAAATTAAGCAAAACATCAAAATTCAAGGTCAAATGAAGATCGGATTCAATTCATATTGACTTTGGATTTGTAGTGAAAAAAGTGATTGAATGCTCAAAAGAACTGGACTTTTGTTGAACTGAAGAATGGATTGAAAATTCAATGAAAACTTAATTTCAAATCATTTCTACATAAAAAGGATTTTTACTTAAATCTGAGATAACTTTGAAAAAATTGATTAATTATTATGAAATATGAGTGCAATTAATGACTCAATTAATGACTTCCGTCTCAAAAGACTTAAACACTTCTTCCAAACAATTATTTTTAATATAAGAGAAAAAGTAATAATTAATTCAAAAGTGATATTCAGTTCAGAATTATTGCGAAAAACATTCCAATAATTGTTTTCCAACTAATCGTCGATATATTTCACTGTTTTCGTTGTTGTGATAGAAGTTTTTACATCCCTTTCCACTGCAGTTGTCTATTGATTTCAATCCGGGCCTCTCTTAAACACTTCAAACTAGCAATGATTGACGAAATGAGATCATAGTTCAGATGATATCATATTAAGTCTTGTTTTCATACCTCAAGAAAGTGTTTGAAAATTGATTTTCAGTTTTGTTTTTTAATTTATTAATTATTTTATCAGAGATTTTGGACAAAAAACTCTTTGGATTCAAACCAATCGTTCATTCATTACATTCCGATCTCTACTTGTAATCGGATTTCAATTGAATTAATGATTAATTGTTTTATAGTTTTTAATGTTTTTTATTATTTGCTATCAATTTATATATCGATTTGTAATATAATTATTAATAATTTAGTTTTGATTTTGATTTTTATCTTAAGTTTTATTTCAGAGTTTAAATGAATTTTAAGCGAAGTTAACATAAAATTGTTTTTTATTAATGAAAAATAAGTTGAAAATTGTTTTTTCAAAATAAGTATTGATTGCAATAATGATAACAAAAATTGATTGTAATTTTTCGATGATTTTTTGACAAACCTATTGACAAATCCACTGATAATTGTAAACAGTATTTATATTAAGTGCTCAAACAGTTGTGTAATTAATTGATTGATTGTTTAAATACATTAAAATTTGAAATTTTATTAAATATTGTTTCAATTATTTCATGTTTTAAATGTGTTTTAGTTTTTATTAATGAATAAAAAGTGAGAAAACATTTGAATTTGTTTTCAAATTAATTAAAGTTTAGTTTAGTTTAAGATTTTGACAAATATTTTGATAATAATTTGAATTTAAGATAAATTATGTATAAATGAGAGCAAAGTTTAAACAACTCATCAAATGGTCTCCAAATCTATGAAAAGAGTCTTTACTATAGTTTTCAGACATAATTACAATTAAATTGATTTCAATTTCACTTTAATTTTGTTTACAATTAACTAAACATTTGATTATTGTTTGTGTTTTTTGTGTCAAAACATGACATCAAATGT
>JAQGAT010000836.1:0-22089 GCA_034687845.1 Pantelozetes paolii
GTCTAATGTTAATTCAATGTAATAGTGGGCGAGGAGTTATTAATACCTTTACTTATGGACAAACACTCGTAGGTCACTACTGTCGGTAATTTTGATTTCAATAGTAGACCTGATTTTAGAGATAAGACACAAGACTTGTGCATAAAATGTTAAAAGTTTTGTTCATTTTATTCATAAATGTTTTAAAAATTCAGTGATTTTTATCAATATTTTATACATTTTTGGAAAACATTTCAATTATTTTAAAAACTTTTAAATCATTTGAAATAAAATTTTATATTTTTAACGATTTATTTGAAAACAATTGATAAATATTTTACAAAATTATTGAAAACATTAATTAAATTGAAATTAAATTAATTGAAAATAATTTTGAAAAACATGAGAATAATTGAGATTTTAGTTACAAAACAAATAAATTATTATTTTTTGTGAAAAATATATATTATTTTTACGAAAATATAATAAATTATCGATTCTTTGACTCAATGTTTGTATAATTGACGCAAATATTTGCGTAAAACTAAAAATAATTTTATAATAAAATCTAAAAAAAATATTTTTAAATAAAACTCAAAATTATTGTTCAATTAATCCAAGAATTTATATCAAGATATAGTAATTGTTGAATGAAATGAATGGCAATTATATCAGTCATAGACTACTCTCCGTCACTTCTCCCAGAGTTGATCCCAAACCCATCGCCGATAGTGTAGTGTTGAACACAGTTTCAGACAATTGATACAAAACCTCAGGAATCTCGTCATCACTTTTGCCGACCTCTGCATAACTCCTCACAAAATCTACAATCAGTAGAAAGTTTTGACCCAAAGCTGCGATAATCTGTAAAATAATGTCATTTAAAATGCTTTCAAAAATTAAACCTAAGGAAAGGTAGGCATCTCTACAAACACTGGCATATGTTGTGTATGTGATCTCAAATAAGTCCAAACAGTAGAAACCGATTGTCGGTCCGGAGAGGCGTTGGATAAACATCCGGAGCTATTGTTTTTAATCAACTGATTATAAGGGGCTAATCTGAGACATTAAATAAACGAGAAAAGCACCTGAATTTGCAATTCCACTGAATACTTGTCAAAGGTGACCCTGATCAGTCTTCTATAAGAGTAATGAGCCTAAAATGTATGCAAACATTAAGTCAATGAATGAATTCTTAATGCATTGAAAATTGAATCCAATTTAGTCTTAAATCGATTGAAATGTTGGCCAAAATGACCGAAAAAGCCGATTCCTGTCATCCCTTACCGTATTTGAGAGAAGGGCTGCGTTCACCGAAATAGTGGTCAAATAATAAGACGATTCAATGAAGACGGCAAACATGAAAATGCGGACTAAGATAGCGTTGGTGGTGAAGAAGGCCTGGAATAAGCTGAAGCACATCTGCGCCACTAACCAGAAGTAGGTGGCCATCAGCCACTTCGCCCAAAACCGGTTGTACTCAAAGATCTTCAGACAGAGTTCGTTGTGTTCAACGAGAACGTGGTGTAAGAGCTCTGACCTCTCGTTGGACTTCATTCGGTTGTGGCCCGCGATTATGGTCTCTATGTCTGCGTTCACCTAAGGGTACAAAAATTCAATTACTGTCAAAAGGGGTATAAATCGTTGCAAAAAACACCTTTCCGTAACGCATCCTGAAGTAATAGCACAGGGAGTTAAAGTACACATAACTGATGTACATTTGGTTTGAGCTGTAGAACACCCAAAGAACTATAAGTGCGGTCCAAAACACTTGAAATATATTAAACAGCTGTGGACTGGTTTTCCAGCGCTCAGAACAGATCCAGACCACAAACCCTATCCCCAGAACGGACCGGATGAGTGCAAAACTCAAATACTTGCGCCACTTCTCGATCGTGTATTTATGCCAATCCTCAATCATATCAGTGCTCAGACCGTATGATTTGCTCGCACTTTGGCCTTAGATGTCAAATGAGAGATAACATTGTTTGAACAAGGTGATATATGCTAAACCTCTGAGAACTTGAATGGGGCCAAGCCATGAAAAAAATTTCATCTTTGTCGACTTCTCATACACGTGGGCGACAATGGCGTTCCAAAGGGACCAGAATGTGGCCACCATTACAATCTGCCGCTCAGGCCTTAGTCGCGCCGTCTCACCTAACAGAGCCCTGACCTGCAAGTCCTCAATGAAGGCCAGGCTGAAATTTCTCATAAATATAAGCCAGCAGAAATAGGTAAGAATTGAGTCATAATTAAGGGCAGACTTTCGCTCCAACTTTCCTCTGATTATACCCTTTGGAGTGAAAAACGTTTTCATTCATTGAAAACACAAAACAATTAAACCTTTTGTCAAATAATTGAGTATTAAATCAAAGATTCATTGAATTTTGAGATTCACTTGAAAAGTGAATTAATATTTCATATAAAGTGTAAAATTGATTCAAAATTTACAATCAATTGAATGAAAAACATAATTACGTGGAGATAGTCGTCCAATCCGTGCGAAATGATTGAGGAGTAGTTGAAATAACCGATAATATCGAGCACTTTATCACTGGACAGGTATAATCCCTTATCCTTTTTGCCATCACTTGAGTTTGCGGACACTTTATTGGTTTTGTTTCCCATTATAAGTGAATAAAAAGCGGATTTATTGTGAAATTTTAATTCAAAATTGTTTTTAACGTCAGATTCTTTAGGCATAAAATCTGAGTAATCAGTTTGTGAACGGACAGCACCGGCGGAAAGGCTTTTAACTCTTCGTCTGATGTTATTCTTCGGACTAACAGTGAATTGAAAATAGATTTTAATCAACGGTTTAACGGATTTGCTATCATTTCAATGGATTTCTTACACAAAAGTAACTCATTTTAAAGTTTATTTAAAAATAAAAAACAAGACCTAAAAAACAATTTCTAGGTTTGAATGGCAAAGTGATTCATTAGATTCTGGGACAAGTAGTGAAACATTTGAAAAATAAGTTTAAATAACGTTTTAAAAATATACAAACAATCGATAAATAAAAAATGACTTATTTTTCATTTAATGATTGAATGAATGAATAAAATGCAGAAAAAAACTAAAAACAAAATAATATTTAAAAGAAATCATATTTCACTCAAAACTCTCAACAATAGCTTACCTATAGTTATCCGGGTCTGTGTCGCTGTTCATGTATCACCCAATTAGAGGACTTAATTGAAAAGCAAATAAAGTTTTCACTTTTTATTAATAATATTTTTCAAACTAATCATCAATACATCAAAATTATTCAATAATTGACTTTTGAATACATTTCCATATCTTCTCTATTCTTAGTCAACACTAATGAGAATATTCTTTGAATGAATAATAAGAGAGAAATAAAACTTAATATTTCTTAAATGAATATCATTTTACACGCAATCAATACATTTGGATCTCATTTGACTGTAAATTAGAGAAAAATATTTCATAAAATCAATAAAAAATTATTTCAAAAATCTTTTTATGAATTATTTTCACAACAATTCATCAAAGCTTATGCTTTTTTGAGTGTTTATTATTAGAGGAGAAAATAATTTATGTTTTATTTATATTTATATTTATTTTTCAAATCAAATGCAGAACTAATTTGAGACCAAAACTATAAATATATTATAATTAAAGTCAAAAATACAATTAATGTTTGCTTTTTATTGTCTATATTTAAAGAGCGAAAGCACAGGTAGATAGATATCGAGATCACTCTAACCTTTGTGTGAATTGCACTGCACCTTAAAGACGACTCAATATTCATTAAAACGGTTTTAAGGGTTATAAACGATATTTTATTTTTAAAAATTGTTTAATTATTTTTGAATACAATTAACAGAAAAATCATTAAATAATTGAAAACAAACTCTAATTTGACTTCAAATTGAAATACAAATGCAATTAAAGGGGAATTTTGAGTGCATTTTCCAAATAGACATTCGGATCGGGAATATCGCTGAGAAGGTCGACCACATCGCAGAACTCGGCAAACGATTGACAGGGAATGAGGTCTTCCTCATAGAAGCGAAGCATTTTATTGCCCGAATCGAGAAGCGATTGATCGTTGTTTCGGATATACTCGGCCAGTGCTAACGGCCAGTCCATTCCCCACTCGT
This sequence comes from Pantelozetes paolii, assembly GCA_034687845.1. NCBI lineage: Eukaryota > Metazoa > Arthropoda > Arachnida > Sarcoptiformes > Oribellidae > Pantelozetes > Pantelozetes paolii. Next base: position 4,113 of record JAQGAT010000836.1, read on the forward strand.
CGCCACAGTTAACCCCCTTTAAGACAAACGATTATTGTATTTGAATTGAAACCACAAATCAATGCAAACCTTAAACATCCGATTATAGAGACAGTCAATGAATGACCAAAATATTAACGAAGTTTTATAAACATTGAAGTCTTGGACAGTAGTGTCACTCAAACTAATGGCGCCTTGAGGTGAGAGGTGTCGGACGTGAGCGCAAAGGATAAGTCGCTGCAGAAATTTGTGGCGATTTTTGAGCCAAACACTCGGCGCTAATATTATTAGAGACAAAGTGCACCAATAGTACGGACTTTCGGCCTATTATTACAAATATATTGTTAATTGAATTGAATATCAATTTTTAGGTCAAACATAACACTAACTAAAAACCATTACAAATATAGAGGACAGGGATTACGTCTGAGACGAATAGGGGACAGGTATATGAATATCACTAATGGAGGACAGGTATTGTGTGTTTAATTATTTTTAAGACATTAATGAAAATCTCAATTAAAAGCATAAATTTGTAAAAACTATTCATTACTTCAAAACAATTTTCAATCCATTTGTTTGTTTGCATTTCCAAAAAGGCGTTCACTTTCTTGGCCTCACGAACCGCGGAACGGGTGGTATTAATCACATAGAGTGCCATATGAATCATATATGGAATCATATGTAGGTTAGACTGGGGTCCGCCTCCGCCCGAGTCGTCTGAAAATGACTTTTCGGACGCAAATCTAATCACTAATAGCTTTAAGTCGTGAATTGTGGACACGTATGACGTAGAGGACACGTCCCGATGACCCGTACACTCCTGGAGATAATTATTATGTCGGGCCAGTGCTGATGCAAACGCTGACTCTTGAACTTGTGGTCCCCAAAGGGGTAATAAGCCATTGCATCGGGTGTTGGCGTTTTGAAGAGCAGCCGATTCCCATTCGTCGCGGCCGCGGGCGTGACGGACAGCCGCCATATGGCAGTCCACGTGAACCACATTGAAGTGCGTGACTGTTGTATAGCCTGTTGTCATCAAAAGGTTAATGAATTTCAAGAATAATCAAAGGAATGGTAAACAAACCCAAACTCTTGCGTTGTTTGACCTCAAAGTCATCGAAATTACATCTCTTAGTGTAGGTATAGATCCCCAACACCTTCGAGGGCTGGAAACTATACCCTTCCCGACATATACTACAGATTAGACCACTTTCTTCACCCAAATCCTCGACCTGTTTGAGTAGTGACGCCTTCGCAGTCACCTGTCCCTTGTCATTGGTGCGCATTCCCAGCGCTCCCAACTGTCGTTCTCTCACAGCCATTGCCAAACGCTTCTTCTCATCGCGAGTCTTGAGCCGAACCTCTTCTATCTTAGCTTCGACCGACGGGTGCTCTTTAATGGCTTCCATCAGATTTTCGGCCAAAGAGCCCACGTGTGCGTCAGAGGACACCTGTTCTAAGCCATGGATTATAGGTATACTGTCTTTGGAGACCAATAGTTGTGTGCATTCGTGGCCATGACTTAAACCTATGAAAGAGATGAATCAATATTTGATACCAAACCCCAAATCCCTTTCCAAAATACCGGTCAATATTCGGAGAACATATTTAAGAGCAGGTCTTGACGTGAATTCTTTCCACTCTTCAGAAGTGGCCAAAAGGGATGACTTCATAGTCGGCGCGTGAAGTACGAGATACTCGAGCGCTGAGGCAACGATCCCGTCCTCTATAATCAGATCCTTGAGTCGAGCGCCGTTGGCATTGGATTCTATGCCCGAAGACATCATACAAAACAGTTCCAACTGGTGGTCGGCATCGGGTGTGTGATCGAAGTCAAACTTTTCAAAGATTAGGTGCGGTTTAAAGTGTGACAAAAGGGTTGACATTTTGTCACCGTTCCCGAGAGTGAGGAAAGGGATTAAACGCATAATTTGTGTCATTAATGAAAAGTTGCCTAAAATTTAACAGAAATTGCGTTAAAAACCAGAAATTAATTCTCAATTTTTATACCTTTGATGAGAGCACTGGTAGGCGAAGAGCACAACAGTTTGATGTCATCACTGGTGCCACAAGTGGTCGCACAGAACAAATCAAACTCTTTGGCAGCCATTTGTGAGGCCTCGACTAAAATGGATTCCATTATTTGCATCAATTGCTCCAAACAAGAGGGACAACCCGGTGCTGAGGGCTGGGTCACCAGTTCCGCCGATTCGGAGGTTATAATCAGTTTCAATAGGTTAAGCATAACTCCGATCGCATTGAGGGACGGGTCGATCAGCGCTTGTCTATTACTCTTCACGCGAATGCAATGACCAAACAGTTTGAGCAAAACGGCGGCCAAAAGTCGACTCCTCGGCGACAGGTCTTCAATCACTTTAAGCCTCTGAAGCATAACCTGAAGTCCATCGCACTCCGCCATAACGTTCGCCATTTTGTAGATCTCCTCTTCATTTACTTCTTTGTTGTCCTTCGTGTCCAACGACTCGATAAACTCTTCGGTCGCGTCTCCCATAAGACCGCGGATTCGGTAAACGATTTTCATGGCATCGGAGTCTATATTATTGTCGTTTTGCCAGATCTTACGAAACACTTCTTTCACCGGAAGGTCTAAACTAATTATCTTATTGTTGACCAGCAGTTCCAGTCCCGAGTCGTCCTCCAGAAGGGCCACTAACTCGCAGTCCTGACAGATCCTATTCTTGATGTCGCGCATCAGTGGACCCATTCCTGAGTCGTTAGAACTGTAAGGATTGCCTAACATTCGGCCCTTAAATGAATGAACGGATTAAATAAAGAGAGGAATGGTATGAATGAGTGGACAATACCTGCAGGAAGTCGTCCTGTTGTGGATCCTTCTCCAAAGTGATGAAGAACTCAATTGAGTCGTTCTCTTCGGGATAAATGATTGAACAGAGTCTCTCGAAGATGAACACCGGGGTAATCATGTCATGCAATTGGCATTTGTTGACCGCTTCCACACAGACGGCCATAAAGGCAGCCGTTTCTGACTCATTCCCAGTTGTCATCTCTTCCAACAGTTCCAGAAGTGCTTCCTGTGTCTCATCGATCACTTTAGTCCTTTGGACGACAAGCTTCCGGAGCGAGAGATACCCGTTGAGGACAAAGCCAACCATTCGGGACTTGTATTGGCGTCTAATACTGGAGACATCGATCATCGACTGCAACAACTCGACCAACATCTTGAGAGCACAGCCCTGCGAGAGGTCAGAGTTCAATGTCGTCTCTTCTAATTGGTTGAGAACATCGATCTCTTTGGTGATCAAAACCCCTAACTGTTGGAGCAGTCCGTGAAGGGCTAAGTAGTACTTCCAGTGCTCTGTTTGCACAACGGTTTGGTAGAACGAGAAGAACTCGTTGGCGAACTCTCCCGCGCGGCCCAAGTCGTCCAGATATGAGGTCAAGAGATCTATTATCTCTTTCTTTCGCGAAGGTATTTGAAAGAGTGCTTCAATGAGGGAACAGGCCATTAGTCTCACAGAACGAGAGGCACCGTTAAAGAGTATGGCGCGCAACCAACTGGCCCTCACAAGACTGGCCACCAGTTTATCGCTCTTTAAGACCTTCTCTTTCCAACGCATTCCGTATTTCTCACACAAATATTGAGATCTAATCTCAGCTCTGGTTTTGGCCTCATTTGACACCTCTTTCAAGGGCTGCGGTGTCGGCGACCTCTTCGCTGTCCTCTGCTTCCAACTACGGAACGAATGTCTTGAATCCCCGGCCAACCACTTGTTCAGATCGACGCCGATTTGGAAGCCATTGGTCTTAACGGTCGCCAACTGTTCGATAGTCTTGTCTTTATTCTTCTTACTGACCGTTGGCTCGGGTTTTATAAGCGACTGAAGTAACCGAAGACAGGGAAGGGTTATGGACTCCAAGACCGCCGGCGAATCCATTTGCAGACCCATTAAAAACAATTGCATAACACATCTCAACCTCTGTTCCCAACACGAGTCCTCCTTCTCCATAGAACAGGCCAGTAATGCAATCTCGTGTCTCACCGATGAGGACAAGTCGATCGAAGCGCCGGACCTTGACTTCAGTGCAACAGATATTTTATCCATTAATAGATTGTTGAGATCTGCGGTCGCTCTCAAGTTGTCCCGACTTAGAGTACAGAGTAATTGACGCACTTCTTGGCGCACATTAATAGTGCCGGTGCGCAGGTTATAGTCAACCAACTCCCGCAACAGTCCATACGAGCACAGAAGTGACCGGTATTTAGGAGTCATTCCCAACGCCTTTGAAATTACAATCAATTTTAAGAATTAATAAAAAATAAATTTAAAAAACGTATAAAACCTTCAAAAGAGTTATGCAGTGCTCGACTGTGGCCGACGCGCAGCCGAAACAACGGCCCGACGAAGAGGACAGTGATGTCAACACTTTCGAGTCACGTCTGGAATTAGGTCTTGAAGATGACATCAAAGGTGTGACCACTTTCTCCTTCTGCTTGTTGTCATAGTCTACCAGTTCTTTACGCGACGCCAACACCTTCTGAATGATTTTCGACAACTCATCGAAAGAGGTCTTACAGTCCTGACAGTACTTTAAGGCCAACTGTTGTATCGATCGATTCACGTGAATAGTGGCCGCACCCGGAGGCCCGTTGCCGACAGTGGGCGCCATAAGCAGAACAGAGTCGGTGTCGTACTTATCAATCATCCCGTGCTCTTGGATTCGGAGTAATAGCACCTCCAGTGAGGGTTTGTTGGAAATAAGGCTTTTGTAGACCCGATCCGCCTTTTCTAACAATCCGTTAATACTTTGAACAGTCTTTTTCCTGTCCTCTTCGTTCTCGATTGGGTCCACAGCACAGGTAGGTTTGGCGGTGAGTGTGTAATCAAACTTCGCGTACTTACAGAAGCCGCAGGAATTGCAAAGAAACGGATCCTTTTCGTCGTAATTAATTGCTCGGCACTTATGGCACTGGAAGACATTTTCACCGCAATTAGAGCAGACGCCAGGGTTGGCCGCAACGGTGGCCGAACATCGCGGACACTGGAGTGTCTCAGTGGACGCCTGTATGTTCTCATAGAAGTCGGAATACTCTATCATTAAATTGCAGGCAATTATAGGCAACGGAAACTCAATCTTCAGCTCTGACTGGCCAGCGGTCAGCTGACACCTGCGGGCTCTGTGCCAGAGGGCGGTCTTATTCTTGAGCTCAACCACTGAGTGAACGGCGCGATTGTTGTAAAAGATATTCAAAGTCTTCACCTAAAGAGAGGAGTCATTTGAGAATGAAAACAAAATTCGGGGATTTGAGGCCAAAAGTCATACCATTTTCGAGCGCTTTATATCAGATATTCTTAACGTTATCTTCGATATAGTGTGAGAACCAATCAGTTTCACGATTTGAGTGGTCGTTGTGAACCGTGAGTCCACTTTAATGGACGACAACTTCATATTCAGATAATTCACTTCCGGGTTATTGCAGACCAGACAGGGCTCGGACTCCAGATAATAGCCGTCGAACTCAACCAACGACTGCAAAGTGTTATATAAATTACTGTTCGGGTGATGGAAGAGGTGTTGGTTTTGTTGTCGGAGGACTGTCAGCGCTTTTTCGGCGAATTCCCTCTCCTTTTCCGCATTACAACTGACTCTTAGTGTGAAGTAACCCAAGAGGTCGACAAACTGTGAGGCCTTCTTGCCATAGGCCGGCAATTTAGGCCAAAGTGTCCAAAGGATGTCCAGAAGAGTCTCCTGTTGATGACCAGAGAAACTTTTGTAGAGGTTATAGATAAGTGAATGCGCGGCCCATCGATGGGAACTGGAGTTTGACTCCAATAGAAAGCATTGTATGAATTGAGACAAGAGATTGTTGTCCACGTATTTCAGCAGTTGTTGCGCCAAATGAGTGCTTAACGGCTCTTCCAAGTCATCGTCGGCTCGAGTGGAAGGACTGAGTGCTGCGGAAAGGGTTAACAATTTCATTAAGAATTGGTTTAATCGATGGAAACTAATGATTGCTTACCCGTTGAAGAGGAGGACGTGTTTGAAGACTTGGCACAGAGAGCGCACTGAAGTAAGTGGAGGACAATAGAGGACACGCCCTCATCCAAGAGAAAGCTAACCTGAATGAGGAACGGGAGAAGAGTTGAGTCCTTTTGACACAACTTCTGCCAATTGATTGTCCGATTGGTGGCGATCTCTGAACAGGCCTTCAAGTGCTCTATCAGTGAAATGAGTGCATCGTATGAGAGGTTAATCAATCCGTTTTGAAGTGAGTGCTCAACGAAACCCCCGATTCGACACAACTTCTTGATGTCATTCATGTGGGCCTCCAATGCGTGTAAATCTCTGATCTGTCGATACCTTTCCTTTGATCCGCAGATATAAGACAACAGTTTGCGGACTTGTTTGCGGATATATGGGGTCAACGATATCATCATATACTGGCACAGGTAGTCCACCCAACAGGGGGCGAATTGCACAGGTGTCTGGCCAGAGGGTAAGGCGTTGGCGATCTTCTTGATTTGATACGGCATTCGAAGAATCATTTCCGTCAACAACTGTGGATAGGATTCAAAGACGTCGTCGGCGTGTCCTCTAACGTATTGCCGCAAAAAGAATGGCGACATTTCCGGCGGCGGAAACATTGAGTGCGCTTTCAGTAGTGTGTTAGTTGTCGTTCCCGTCGGCGTTATGGCGTTCACCGACTCATCGGTCGAGTAGTTCTTCCAATAAGACAGTAATTGAATCAGAATTTGAAGACAAAAGTCAAGAATATTTGATTGCATTAGCGTTTGGGCCGTAATTGTGGAACAGAAGGCCGAAGAGGTCTCCAACAGCTCTGTGGAAGAGGAGGGCATCTTAGAGGACGAGCTGCCGGTGCGGACGCGTGACATAAGAATACTGAGTAAACGCATAATAATTAGTTTCACTTCATTTGAAGGGTTTCTTTGAATCAGTTTTGAGATGTCGTCTGTGTTTTGAGACAATTGTGCCAAAAGTGTGGTCAACAGTGAATTCAAGACTGTTTTGTCGGCCTCTCCCTCGCCGTCCAAATCTGACGTCAGCATCAGAATGACCTGCATTAGTGGTATCGACCGAAGCCCTCCGACGTCATTGATTTCGGGCAAAGAGACGATCATTTTCTCCAATAAAGCGATCCTTAGGTTATGTAGTCTCTGATTGGCTGTGATGTCGGGCTCCAGATTGGATTCAAAGCTGATCATTGGCTGCACTCTGACCGGCGGTGGACCCAAGTCTTCGCCGTAAGCAGAACTACGACCGCTTACGTTGTGTTCACCGATAATAGACTCGACAACACTTCCGCCCGATTCAGACCCGCCTTCGTTCGCGTGAAGTATTTCATTGGCCGGCGATGTCCTTAAAGTTGACCCATCGGTAGCAGCGGTAGAGCCCTCGTCATCACTGGCGGCCGCCGATGCAGTTGTGTCCGAATAGTGGCCGCGATCTTCTAAACTGGCCGATCGTTGCGGACCCGATCTTCGCACCGACACATTAGGCACAGGAGGTTGGGGTACGTCTTGTTGTTGGTCCTGAAGACTCAATGCAATCGCTAACTCAACCATTGCTTCGTCGTCGGGATCGACGTCCGGATGGAAGAGATGCGGGAAACCGGCGTTCGCGCCAACCATCAGGTCCTGTGGGTTGTCATCATTTTGTACGTCCAGTGCTTCAATCACTTCAAACTGTTGGTCAAGCGGTTCGTTGCGTTCAATTTGGTTGTCGTGAACAAACACTTCGAGACTTCCCTGCGCTGATATGGCACCCAATTGGGGGTCAGACTGTGAGGAAGTGGAGCCACCCTTGGGTTCGTGCGGTGTTTCACAGTGAGGCGGAGACGGGATATAAACTCTTCGCTTGCGAGTGCGCGGCCGAAGCACACGAATCAGTGACTGTTTTGCACAAAAGCTAATAACAGTGTCTTCACTCAAGAGGAGCCGTAAATACAACTTCGAGGCCGTTTGGATGTTGTTCTCGGCGTCGGTCAACGCAAACGAGTGTATGATTTCCACCAATGCCTGCACCGTCTCCTCGACGTGTATGAGACCGCCTGAAAGCACAATCAAATAATTAGATGGAAGGGAACGGACATCAAAATTGAGTCAAACCTCTGGCGATGGAGGAAATCAATTGGTTTTTAGGCCTCAAAGCATATAATTTCCAAAAGATTTCATTCAAATACTGACAAAAAGACATCTTTTCGGAGGAACTGTTGTTTTGGTCATAACTGGCGCTCATCTCTTCACTGTATCCGAAGCTATCACTGGATGTCATGTCCATTGAAGAAGAAGAGCGGAACTGATTCTCTCCACTAAAAGTCGTCATTTCAATGCTTTTGGCGCCATTGGTGTCCGTCCTCTCCGTCATCTCAATGGCCTCACTATATTTGATCAGATTTTGTGGCCTCTCGTTAGCGATCTGTTTGATCATTGATATCCATCGGAAGAAGGCTTCGCCTGAAGATTGGAAAAACAGTTTCAAACAAATGAAACAAAAACTGAGGAATGGGTGGCACTCACCGTCGAGTTCGTCGCTCTTCACTGCGGTATCAATGTTTCGGAAGACATACTCAATGACCGACTGATCCCTATGGCTGTTATACGCGGCACGACTCGAGTGAAGAGTAGCCAAAAGTGATTTCACATTGGATTCAACGCAGCCATTGTAGGGAAGGGTAAGAAATTGAGTTCCGATCTCTAAAGCACTTTCTCTTTGTGTTTGTCTCTCCTTTAGATCGGAAGGAATGGTCGACAGATGAAAGCAACCGTCCAATACATCCAAAGACCAGGTCAGCAGTCGATCCAAAGAAGTAAAATGTTGTGCCGATTGCTGGGAATCAAAGTCAATGACAGTGACGGCAGAGGACGGCGCGACTGTGGCCGCAGGCACTCCAACCGTCTGCTGATAATCCTCACTATCTTCGGGCCAAACGAACGCTTCTTTTGTTTTGCCGTAAACTTTAATAGAGTCGACAATTGTGATGCCATTCGGGTCTCCGCTGACCGCAAAAAATATGGTCATCTAGTGGTCAAAGGATTAGTAAATAAAGTCTCAAATCATTACTAAAAACATTACTTTCTTATCGGCGGTCAGTGACTCCTCACGAGTGAAGGGTATGTCATACCAGCGGTTTCTGGTGAGCGCCACCGGAATAGATCGGCCGAAGATCTCAATAGCAGTGGGCGCTCGGATCACATCCTGAGTGGCCAGGTTTACACGCACTCCGACCATAACAGTGGTGGCGTCGTTGTTGTAGACCTCAATGGAAAAGCCGTTCGGTTTAGTGGACGCGATATACATTCCATTGGTGTTCAACCGATTCTTCACTTGATGTGTGTTATAGATCTGTAGGACATCTCCGCCGCCGAACTCAATGTCACTTATTTGACTGCAGTGCTCGAAGAAGTCGACCGCAAACTGCGGGAAACCGTTGGACGAGTTGTTTCGGAGAATCTTTGAGGACTTTTTGCTTCTCTTACTCTTCGACGACAACGACAGGAAGGGCTTAGAACTGGAGTGAAGCACAGGTCGTAACCAATAGTTGGTCGCCTCCTGACTGGCCATATATATACGCAGTGAGCCGTCTTCGCAAAGGAGGATCAGTGTTGTCCTCATATCTCCGTTTTGTGTCGAGTGCCTCATCGCCACCATATCTGTTATCTTTGACTTACCGTTGAGTTTGATCTCTTGGACAACAATAGAGTCGGGTTTGACCATCAAAACGATCGGATTGTTTGAATTCAAAGACATGGCCAGAATAAGACCCGGATGTCCACTCACTTCTGTCCATTGGCACAGGGATTGCATTGTAGACACCGATGACTTAGTGGAGGAGCCATTAGAAGAAGCGCTTCCATTGGACGCAGAGATAATCTCAATCGGGAATAGATAAGTGATCTCTTGATTGGCGGTTAGGGTGGGAAGGGGTGCGCAATAGTTCTTGCCCTGAGTGTAGCTGAAGAACAGTAACTGAAAGGAATGGGAATAATATATAGAAACGCCTCCGCCGTTGATATTGCCGTTCGTGTCGACGATCTCCTCGTGTCTGATGTCCAGAATAGAGGTCACATAAAACTGTCCGTTTTGTGCACCGCTTTCCTCAGACATGATCTGACAGTATATATGACCGGCCGATGAGATGATGAGCACATATCTCTGGCCGTCTTCGGTGAACACAAACGTTATATCCCTTATCTTTCCCGACGGCAACAGAAAGAAGTATTGAGGGGACAGTATGTCCTGTCCTAAGTCAAAGATTTTGATGAAGTCTGCGGTAACCACCGCTAACTCTGTCTGACTTCCCGGAAGCCAAACCGCTTTAATGACGTAATTGCCGGCCTCTAGTTGGGGATGGAGTACCAGATGTCCCGAAACAACACCCGTTTGAGAGAAAGTCAAGACATGACAGTCCTTTAGACCACAAACGGCCAAATAGTCTTCATTACAGGGATTGCCGGCAATGGATATGGCGGTGAAGGGAAGGGGCGCAGAGGCCAGTCGGGTTAGAGTCAACTTTTTCTTTGAAGAGTCGGCCTGTTTCAGGAGTGTAGCCAATTGGAGCAAGGTTATCTTTCCCTTCTCGTGACTAACGGCCAGATGTTGGCGCTTCCCGTGGTGTGAGGCCAGCGCACACATAGCCACCCGACGGACCACTTGCTGTTGAATCAATTGTCTAATCTGTTGGCCCTGTTCTCCAGTGAAAGTCATCCTCACGTTCTCAAAGGCTCCCTCTTGTGAGCCAAGGGTTGGAACCATTAGTTGATCACTGGTTTCAATGGATTTGTCGATTGAGTGCAACTCCTTTAGAGCCTCTTTGGCCCGAACTGAGCACCCGATCGATGAGTTGCGTAGACATGACTTAATCATAGTTGGACTCAAGTACTGCAAAAGACTTAATACAGTGGACGAGAGGTTCATATTTGAGAGCACCGACAGAATATCGGTTTTACTGTTCTCTAACTGTTTGGTCAGCGCCTCATGTTTTTGCCGAGAAGTGGACTCCTTTTTGTCCGAACTTTGAGCACTTTTGTCCATCGATGGAGAGGACGGTCGTCTTAGAGATGACGGCAAAGTGGTTTCCATCGGATAGTTATCTCTTGACGTATAGTTTGTTTCTATATTAGCGGGTCTTCGGGTGAGCGCCACACAAGAGCCGTCTTCTTTCGCTCCGCAGTCGCAGAAGAATGAGCCGTATTTAGCGTAAGTCACGTCATGGTCTTTGTGACACACTTTAGCACAGGTAGTGCAGACACCGACGCCTTCAATCATCTTACAGGTGTGGCAGTTATACCAGTGCTGATTCATATACTCTTTCTGTGTTGTCGTAAAAGTGCATAACTTATTACAAAGCGATTCTTCGTCCGAATCCTCGGCCAACGACTCGTCCTCATCGGGACAGGGAATCTCATCGATCCAGTCGTCATCCATAACACCCATAGTGTCGCCGTCGGGAGACGAGGGCCGGCCTGTGGTGGAGTCAGTCAACAGTTCCAAAGCGTCGTAAATGTCGGCCAAATAGGACAACATATGACACGTGGACTCCATTATCATCTGATGTCTGGAAGTGTTGACAAAACAATTGAAAGATAATTCAAAAGACATGAAAAGTGTGTCAAACCTTCCGGTATTGATATTCTTCTCGAGTTTTTCGATGACATCCTTTTGAGACAAATATTGTTTACAAGTGTCCAACCAATTGATCACCGCTTTAGTCAGTTCCAGGTGTCCGACACCAGTGCCAGCGCCGGCCAGTGTTGTCATTATTTGCATTAACTCAGAAAAGCCGAGCACTTCCGAAGTGGAGGACAGTATTTGACTGCCCATAGGTATGAGCGCCAGTAGGAAAGCACTGGCGACCTCTTCATCGACAGCGGAGGTGTCTTTCACTATATATGACGTAAGGCTTTGTAATAATTGACGGTTTTCTTGATTGGCGACCACAACAGTCGGATCGCCGTCTTGTCGTTCGCACAGCACTTTCGAGAGCCAGACCTGAAGTATAGTATTGTCGGGACGACTCAAAAGCGACAACTTTGACAGCGAAGTACACAAACGAACCAAACTTATTGTCTCCGGGTTTTTGTCCGTCTGTTGGAACAGTTTGCTGAAGAACTTGAGAACACGGGTAGAGTAGGCCGGACTCAGGCTATCATTAGACGCAGACATCAACAGCTGAACGATATCTTTGTTGTCGTCCTCACAGAAGAACTTTTCGAGAGCCGACTGTCCGGCACTGGTGTCCAGCAACGACTCCATAAACTTCATGCACTCTATGAGGATCTTCTCCTCAACACAACACTCTTTGTTTGAGTAGTTAATCAACAGATCGTAGGAATGGGTGAGCGCTTCCACATATAGAGCGGACACAAAGGCATCACTTTCTTTGGATCCGAACGTTGTGTCCAATTGTGTCAACCCATAGGAGGCATAGGACTCACAAATGCTGTCCAACTGAAGGGAAAGCATAACTCGGATGAAGTCTTCGGAGTATTTGTTTTCACTCCATCTGTAAAGCAATCGAAGAATGGATTAATTGGACACAAATTGAGATCAAATTCGTTACTGATATAAGTCTTCGGAGAACTTCAGCAAAGTGTTGATAAAGTGCTTCAAATTGACCGCTGAGTTGAATGGCGTCGACATCGAGGCCGAGAGGCTATTAAAGTGTTGGCTCTCTATCGCCATTATATAGGACTCTGAGGGTATCGGCGATGAGTTGTATTCATTACGCCAGTGCTGGACATCGATGGCAATGGCATTCCATTTGACCAGCGTTTTCATCAGATTCCTCGGCAAATGTGAGGCCAACTGTTGGGTCAGTTGTATTAGTTTTGTATTGCATTTACTGGAAGTCATTTTGATTATAGAGTTGAAAGCGTTCAACAGTTTGGGCACCGTTTGGATGCCCTGCAGTGCGTCCTCGTTAGTCATCTGATGTATTATCGAAGAGCGGGCGCACGAGAGATGGCATGAGATCAGGTTCAGCACCGACGGTAACAGTTCCACCGATGCCTGCTTTGACTCAGTATTACTGCCATAAACGGATAGATTGGTGGCTATAGTGGTCGAAGAGTCGTTCAGATTATAACAGGAATCAAGTGATACATTAGTTTTGGCGCACAAGACGTCGAGTGTGAACGTATCGAAGAGGAGAGGCATTCCTTCCATTCCTATAATCTCATTGGAAGTGGCGTTACATTTGACGGACGAGAACTGCTTTCCCATTAATTGTTTGAGTAATTGAACGTTAAATTCAATGCAATTCGACGTTTTGGTCACCGATTTCAAGAGCTGTTCCGGCTTTAGGTTCGGGTCGTTTTGGAGCAGTTTTGTCAGACAGTCCTTCACCCAAGTGCTCAACATTTTGCTGTTCACTAGCCTTGAAATCCAAAGACAATAATGAAGTGCTTTTGGATTATCAAACTGTCGGACATCGCCGACCGACAAGAGGTGAAGACTCTGGACAGAGGGCGGCAACTGAAGCACAATTCTCCAGACACTGTTGAAGGTGTACTGAACCGCACAGAGGCCTAAATTACTGAGCCTTAAGTCCGAATCCAAATGACGGTAATTGAAGTCGTATTGAGTGCCGACATTGAGAAGAGTAAGCAATGCGTCGTAAAGTGTATCGTAAGTGAGGTTCTCCTGAAGACCAACCAATAAGAAGTTGAGTGCCATTCCTGTCAACAGATAATCATTAAATCAAAACTAATTGGCATTCAGTGGTCACCAACCGTCGGGTTTCGGCATATCTTTGCTATTGAAGGCCTCGGCGTTCAAGAGGTAGTAAAACCGGGGTCTCATAGAAGCGGCGAAAATCTTATTTTCGGTGAACTGATGGTAATTCTCATCGATTTCACGGCAATGGAAGTATAATTTGTTGTTCTCATCCACATTGTTGTCTTTGTGGGCACTGGTAGTCAACGACTTGAATAGATTGGTGTCTATCTGCTCGACCAGAGATGACGGCGCGTCGTATAAGTTCTTAATCATGTACTCAAAGAAATGAGTCAAACGTCCCAAACAGTGGATCTGATGGTCAATCATCAGCTGTCCAACAGATCCGGAGACGTCGACAATCGCTTGCGAGACCAGAAGCAGGACTTGTTTCCGCTGAAGTAGTTTCAGGTTATGGAAGAGGAACAGTAGTAGCTGTGAGTGCTCTACATTCAGGTCCTCCAACTCGTAGTCTTTGATTTCGTCCGTTTGGATCAATCGCTTCAAATGATTCAATAATCCGCGCCATATCTGAATGGACGGGGCGTTTGTGTCAAACCTGAGGTCGTCTTTCTCCTAATCCACAGATAAAACCAAAATTGAGGCCAATTTTCAAACAATTCATTCAATTCTCACCTTTTGTTGCTTCAGAAGAATAATCTGTGACAAAACAGACAACGTCTTCGGCGCCACAAACAGAGGCCAAACGCCCTCCTGTGCCGGGTCTGGACTGACGCCCAATGAAGACAACAGTGAGTTCTGCAGCGACTCATTGAGGACATCAGTGGCAATCAAATTATGCATAAATGAAGTCAAAGCCAATGAGAACTCGGCATAGAAGGCAAAGTTGTGGACAGACTCCCGATCCAAGTCTTTGATAATATGCGCTAAAATGCAAATCTGAGGCTCACTTATGGTTTGCTTGAAGTAGTGGCGCAAAGACTCAATCTCTGAGCACACGAAGTATGTGTTCAACAATTCAAAGATGGAGGTCGAGAGGGCCAGATGCCGGTGCGGCTCCCGCTTATCGTTACAGTAATTCATTTCAAGGGTTTGTCGGCTTTTCATCAACTTTTCCGAAACTGCACTCAAAAATCATAATTAAAAACCAAACCCTCAAAACCATTTCAACCCATACCTTGACTTTCGTCGTATTCGCGGAACAGGTGGCCTAATATAGGCTCCGAGTCCTCATCACGACTGGACTCATCAGAGCTATAGCAGGACTCGTCGTCCAAATCGTTTGAATTAGTGGCCGACGGACTCAGGTTTTTGTCGTTTTGTTCAATGGACGCACTTCTGGAGATGGCTTTCAATAGTCCCGCCTTTCGGTAGGACGCGGAGGAAAGGGTGAACAAGAGATTAGTGACATTGATGTTAGACATAAGCATTTCTATCCTTTGAAACGCCGAATAATAACCGAATTTATTGTATTTGAAAGACGAGGACGAGTGATGACTCGTCAACTTCTCAGCGCTGGACAGCCTGTTATAAGAGCCGAGACTTATCTCACTCTTTAGGTCATCAAACAGTGAGCCTAACAATTGCACCGCATGTCCGGCCAGTGATATACAGAGCGTGTTATAGCCCTGTCTTTTGATACCCTGGTCTTTAAGAGTGGGAATATTGAGAGCAGTGGTTGAACTGCACTTCATTATGAACTTAATGCCCGACAGGAGAAGCCAAGACGCAAACATATGTACGTTTTGACACACCTGTCCCCCGACTCGGATTGAACTCTTCATAACTAACATAATTCTCTTATAGATCTCAAGACTTGTGTCCACTATTTCGCTGATCACGTTCTCATTGTCTTCGTCTTTGAGCGGCGCAGCGGTCGCTCCTTTGACCACTGGCGCCGCCACTCCAGTGGTGGTCAGTGTGTGGGAACAGGTGAGTGTCAGTGACACATAAAGACAGGCGTGAATTACTGTAATCACTTTTGACAGACGCTCTTCTGTCAGCGGCTCCAGAATCGGGAGCGAAAGTATACGCCAAATGATGTCATAGTCTTTGATCAGTAGTTTACAGGTCTTTAGAATAGAGAGGGCGTCGGAGCCGGCGGTCGGCAACTTCAGAGGCGCTCCTTCTTCGGTGGCCAACACTAATTGGATGTACGGCTTGATTGTGGACAAAGACATTATAAAATCCAACAACACATTAGCGCCGCACAGTTGTTGCAGATTAAACAAGTTTTTGCCGATCAATAGCCCCTTAAATGACAATTAAAGCAATCATTCAATTGATTCCAAGACAACAATAACCCATACCTTCGTGTCATGTGATTGTGAAGCGAAGCCGACGGGAGATATGATATTCTTGTCATTCTCTATATGACTGTCCCTTTTGGACGATTCCATTATAGGTGTCATTAACTGTTCAATAATGGCTTCGCACGAGTGGTCCAGTCGTATACGTTTGGGCTCTTTAGGAGTGGTTTCATCGCGCAGGGATGCGATACTCAACGTCTTCAGATCTGAAGCAGTTTTATCGGCTTTCCTATAGACCAAAGTGTCGGGCAATGGCGTCGACTTAATCAAAGCACTTAAGGCCACGATATCTGACTTAAGCAGTGGTGGGATGTCATCGCACAAGCCCTGGACTATACCTATCAGTTGGTGCTAAAGGAATGGCCGAAAACTCATTAAAAATAGTCTAATCTTTGATCAATTGAGACATACTTTGGATAAAATAGACTTTTCCTCAAACTCTGTGATCTCATGAAGAATGTACTGAAGAATGACATTACAGGCCGAAGAAGCCGACGATAAGAGACTCTTCGGAACTGAAATCCAAATCAATGGTCAAAAGACATGTTTCGGACAATCATTGGACAAACAATCACTCACTTTGTTGTGCGTTAGAGATAACGCAATGACCAGAAAGTGCCACAAAGGGGGCAAAAAAGGACTTCTCCTTTTCGGCGAACTGTAGGATCACTTCATCGCTAAAAAGGGGCGGAAATTGGCAACAGTTTAGTGAAAAGCAAATGACAACTAATCGGTAATAAAGTGATTGAAACAGCGATTAATAAACAATTGATTGCAATGTTTGTCACACTTTGGCAGCAATTGAGACAACAATTAATCAATTGATGGCAAAAAAGGGGCAAAAAATGTTTACAACAAACCATTTGTTAATGCATTGAATGATTGAAATGATCTCATGTTTGACCAAATTGTTTGGCTGTGATATAAGCAGTGGTAAAGTCTGTTGAATCAAATCGTAGTCATGTTTTGAAGACATCTTTGAAATCAAATCAATTGTTAAACAATTTATTAATCATTTTGTTTGCGATCTAAACATGACTTTCATTTAAATGACTGTTTCTGTTGTTGTTTTCTCTAACATTAATTACGTTTTGTTTTTATTTGACACTTTTTTGCCGATATTTTGGTCTCTTTTGTGATAAAGGCTTCAATAGTTTACAAACATTTCTGTCGCATAAAAATGTACCAAAACTTTTCCACTTAAAATTTAAATGCCACTGAATGAAATTATCCTAGTTTAAATTGATCCCGCAATGATTAAATATAGTTTTATTTTTTGATAATTTTAATTAGCAAGCTATAAATAATATTAAAAACTATACAGGCACACTTTATATCAGAAACATCATTTATGCTATCAAAAAGTATTGACGCTCTCACATAACCACTCACTTAACCAAACACAATGTTATGCACAATAAACTACGTCTCTTATATTTCAACACCTTTTTAATAGCAAACATAATTTATGTGCCTATTAAAACACCTAGCTCAATGGTTATGTGAGAGCGTCAGTATAAATATACAAGCTACACTAATTAATAAAACATTTAAATTTCCAGGCTCACTTATATTTTAAAATTAATATAAACTAGATTAAAATTAAATTCAATAAATTCTAATTAAATATCATTAATTAAAATAAACAAAAATATTGACTAAACTAATGACAGATATAAGTGAAAGCACATTTAGTTTACACTTCAATATCAGTCCATAAGAGAGCCAATGAGAGACCACTTGTGAAACAGTTATTGAGATTTAAATCTCTATTGAATTTTCAAAGCAATAATTGTTTGCATTTTTTTCACACAAAATATTGATTTGATTTTTGATTTCAATGAAAATATTTGACTAAAAATGCATTAATTTTTGTAACAATTTGTGAAATAATATGAATAATAGACTGAAAGTGAACTCAAACTCAAATTCAAACCCAAATAACCCTAAAATTGATTTAAGGGTCGGTTTGAGCCATGAATTCAATTCCCGACTCATTAACAGAAAGT
>JAQGAT010000837.1:0-22088 GCA_034687845.1 Pantelozetes paolii
ACAGAGAGAGAGAGAGAGAGAGAGAGAGAGAGAGAGAGAGAGAGAGAGAGAGAGACAGAGAGACCCATAAATGATATACAATAGAAATGATTCATATGTTTTGGCTTTTGTGGAGATTTTTAATATGTTTTGTCAATCGATAGAAAATATTAGAAAATTTTAAAACAAATGATAAAATGTTTGATAATATTGAATGAAATCTAAAAAATACAAAACAAAACTTAAATGAAAGACAGATATAACCAAAAAATGCCAATAAAATAGTTTTCCAATGCATTAGTCTTTAGTAATTGTGATGAATAGGAGAGGAGAACAAAAACATTAGTGAATGAAATGTATATTTGAATTAATTTGAGCGCTTCAGTGCAAAGTTATCCTATCAGTGCTATTCTACTAGTGATTAGAGACAGTATTTCAATGGTTTTTGTGGTCTCAGATGAAACCCGATTGAGATAATCGTGCGGTTGGTGTCAATCGAGGCGTATATAAGAGTATAACTGAATTAAAATCGCATTACTATTGAAACACGAATTCATTTGACTCACAGTTAATCCCTTTCCCATACAAACAGTGGCTTATTTTGGAGACAAAAGCATTGAATAATTAAAAATTTTATGCATATTATCGACAATAATATTGAATTAAAAACTAATTTCTTATGACTTTATGAATGAAATAGTTGTGAAATAAATGATTGAATTATTAATCAAATGGAGTAACAGTTCCAACGGTTCCGTCACTTCAATTAGGATAAAGATATAAAGGATTTGCTTATAAGAGGTTTATATCAAAAACTTTTTAGCTGTGCTTTCAAATCAAAATCATTGATATATTTATTGCAATTATATTACCCCTAATCTGACAGACATTACAGACGTTATTAGTAATCCATATATTTATTAACAATAATATTAAAGAAAAAGTTTAATCCAATAATTGTTTGCAAAAATCAATGCAAAAGTTATTTACGATTTTTAAATCCCATTTAGTTTTGTTCACTAATGCTATAAATTGTGTTCAAAATTGGGCACTAATTTCGTGAAAGCATTTCATTTATTATTTAATCACTATTTCATAAATATTTCTCAATAATTGTTTTCAAATGATCTCAAAATACATTAATTAAATAACACCGGAGTTTTCATTAACCATTTAGAAGTAATCAGGGGTATTTTAGCAAATAGGAGTTACTTCATTTTCAATAGGCTTGTGTATTGCTGCAGAGCTAAGGAGCACAGTATGATTGTGTGCTGACTTGACTTCACTGCTTAGCACCTATAATAAGTCTGAAGACCCCCTGAAGTTACAATAATTGCATTGTAAACAAGAATCCTGTCTTCAAATGCATGTCTCAAATGATTTAATGATTTTCAAAGATTCTGAAGATTTGTAGTAAAAGTTAATAACATTTGAAAAGAAATGTATTTTTGAATTCAATGAAAACACAATTGAAAAGTTGTTTTCCACTAAATATCATATCCTTTGCCATCATTTTGATCGATGAGAGACTGCTCTTTGATTTGGGTTTAGATTCAGACAAAGAGTATAATATTTAAGTTATAATTGAATTATTCACTGAAACTAACAATTAATTTAATTGTCAGACAATTAAGTAATGATTTCTTAATAATAATAAAAAATCAATTCATTATTCTTCAGTCAATTTGTGATTGATTTATGAAATCATCAATAATTGAAATCAATTGCAAATCAAAATCATTTCAATTAATCGTTTAATTTAATCATAACTTTCACATATCTGTCAACAATTTAAATGATAATATCCATCGAGTTTTGAATGTTTGTGTCAGTCATTGGTGAAGGCATACATGCGCTAAGAGTTTGATTTGACATTAGGTTTGAACAAAAACCTACTTCAAGACAACCGATAATATGATTTAAGAGTCGTCTCAAACATATTGAATGACTTTTTCAGTGATTGTCTTTCATTAAAACTATAATCAGATAATGACTTAGTTTTTCATTTCCAACACTCGACTGCCGTTCAGTCACTCAAAGGCAAAGAATTATGAAATTTTGTTAACGTTTTTGAAAGTTGAAAGAAAAATAATAGACTTCAGACTCGAGGCTAATATTGAAGTCTAAAAAAGTTGATTTCAAATGTTATAAAATGATTGCTATTATAATTGATATCAATTTTAGTCAATCTAACCATTCATTCAAAACTGAATGACTTTCTAATGATTTTCAAGTCATCTAATGTTTGCACACGTTTTGCATTACTTTTTACTATTACTTAGACTTCAATAAGCATTCCTTTAGTGTCAATAAAAACATTAAAAACAAGTCTTGTCTTCACTAAAAAAACATATGAAATAAATTGTGTATTGAATGCCGTAAAACCAAAAATAAATATTTGCTCTTTCCTTCAAATCTGGCAAAAGTGGCACAATTTATCAATTTTCATGTCTGTCCGCTCCGGGCATTCACTCTTGTGTTTGATCGACACTTTTCAATGAGAAGTTAGGTTTTTCTCCAGTGTTTCCTATTATAACATTGTTTTTATGAATGACAAATGAAAACTAATTGTAAATTGTTTTTCAGTTTATTTACTCAAATACTTAAAACAATTTTATAGTAAAGTAATTATTATTAAATAATTTAAACAATCATTTCATTCAAGAATAGTTGAGATTTTTATACAAATTGATTAAACAATTGATTTAATAATTGGATAATTGTTTCAAAAGATTTGAATTCATTTAATTTGATTCAAAATAAGAGTTCATTTGATATAATGTGTTAATAAAAGAGCAAAAACTTAACTAAAGGTGAGATTCTTGTGATCGGAGTGTAAGGACTGAACACTTGAATTATTTTCAGTGAAAAAATCAAGTCTTTTAACAGTTGTTGACTTAACTGAGCAAACAATGGGCACAGAGTTTGAGCTAATGTTCTCTATTTAGCTGTCTTTTGGTTGTCATCAAAATTTGATGTTAAATACATTTCAGACGTTAGACAAACAAAAGATCAAATGTTATAAGACTTACAATTTGTTTCACAAATGAAATTCAGCAAAAAATAACTTCAATTCAAATATACCTTTCCTCTAATTTGGCTTATTTTCATGCTTTGCATAAACATTATTAAAAATATTTCATTTTTTCTGTTATTTATTTTTCTTTCCTATTATTGCTATTGAATTGAATTCATCTAATATTGAATGAAATGTTGCAAAGAATCTAAATGTGAATAAAAGCTGAGATGAAGTGAAAAATACATTATTAGTGTGACATTGCGTTTGTCTGATCTCAACGATTGATGGCAAGGCATCTATTTTTATAAATTTTGATCCAACACTGGCACTCATATACAAAAATTGAATAATAGTCTCAAAGTCTATAGTATTTATTAGATTAAAGTTAAGAGAAGAGCATTAAAAGCTATACTTTTTTCAAACTAGATTTGAAAGCCAGGCCTCTGTCCTCACACTCTGTCCTCTCATCCAATCCATTGGCAAAAAGTGCCAAAAATTTAGTTAAAATGCTTTTAAAGCAACGTTTTTTGTCATTAGGTCTCCAGTAAATGGAAAGTTAGAAATGTTTTTCATTTAGACTTAACATTGTATTCAATATATAGAGAGTTATATAACTATTAAGTAATTTACTGACTCTTTGGACAACAATTACTCTTCAATGCTATGATTAATGAGTCAATACATACGACTCTCAATTGGGATCACATCAAACAAATTGATATTTTATCAATCGTTTGATATATTTTTTTAAGTCTTAAATTGATTTGTTTGACAAAAACTTACAAATTTTCCGTTTAATGAAATAATGGTTGAAATCAATCAAAAATTATTTCCTTTCTCTTAGTTTTCAAATACAAAACAATTGTCTCTTTAAATGACAAAAATTGAGTCTAAAATGCGATTAATTTTCTTTCAAAACATAACTTTTTAAAAGTAGATATCGTTTTATAAATTGATTTAAAGTTTTATTTTTCAATTTATTGATTAATTTATTGCTTTTTTCGGTTTAATATTCATTGAAATTCTTGTTTTCAGTTATGTTTATGAATTCAATGTTTAGTTATAATTGAATATAAGGTTTCAAACATTGAAAACATTTATTATTAATTCAATACTGTTTTCAAATCAGTGTTTAAGAGGTCTTAAATGGTTGTTAACATTGAAAGACTGTCTGACAGACCATTAATATGAGGCAAAAGGCAGAGCGAGTTCTGTCACATGTTTTCAGACATCAATTCATAACTTTTTTTATATGTTAGAGTCCGTCCCAAACCATTGTATTGCTGTCACAACTACTCATGAATTGTTAAATCAAGAGATCAGACCTTCATATTTGGTCCACAGAATAGCACGTGTGATGTGATGGTCGGACATGTCTTGAATGGGGAACACATCCAAACTATAGGATACCAATACAATCATTTGCAGGGATTGTATGTTTGAATGCTTACAATTGCTTGCAATTAGTTTATTATGTTTTCGGTTATTGATGTCAGCATTGGATCAAAATTTTTAACTCAATTATGCATTTATTTGATTAGTTTTGAATACAATTCCTGTTATTCTTTCAGTGTTTTTGTTTCAAACAATTGATTAGCGATTGTCTCAACAATTCATTAGTCAAAAGCTAAAGCAAAGAGCGTTTGAATGCATTGTTTGGCTGAAGATTATTGTCTGTAAAAAACTAACCGAACGTTAAATACTATAATATTATGATTTGTATAACTAATATGTATTGAATAGAGTGAGGAAACATTTAAATGACCTGTGCTTATGTGCCTGACCACCAACAGGGTATAACAGATGTGATTGACATCTCTGAATAGCAGGCATTGACGCTAACATCAGAACATCATTTCTCCAAAAATAAATCAGTTGTTAGTAGTGTTGGGAAGTGCTGTCAGTGTTGGGCACCGTTGGCACTGTTGGCAGAGACCACTTCACACTTTTAACATTTTATTATGATTAACATATCCTGTCGTCTGTAACTGTGAGACTAACTATAATTACGTGGGGGCGAGGACTCAGCTCTGGGCTCTCCATTCAATCGACAGCTATTATAAACGCCTGTCATTGCAGTCAATAGAAGAAATTTTGGGTAAAATTGTTGTACAAAAACACTATAAATACATCAATAGATGATGTGCTCGATGTCTACCAGAACTACTAAAAGCCTGTCTTTTGATGACATTTTTTGCTATATTTCCACAATGTTTAACATAAATACTATACCTATAGTGGCGTAACTGCTGTTTCATATATTTTTTGTATAGAGTGCTTAACTTCTAATAAACTTCAATGCATTTGTCGATAGTATAGTCCCTCTACTCTACAGCAGAGTTTTGAGTCAATACTAACGCAGAAATTGATTTCCAAAAACACAAATCAATGCAATGATTATGATTTGTAAATATACTGTACGTTAAGTACAGTAAATAAAACTCTTCACAAAATATCTTTCATTCATATGAAGTGATGTTTCAGATGAGAGAGAGTAATATAAAATTGTGTTTTAAAGTCATGTATATTATGTGAATAAAAGTGTTTTTTAATTTGAATATTAAAATAAAATGCTTTTAAAGTCTAAAGTAATTAAAATAAATTGAATTTATATTTGGAATCAAAGTTTTGGCTCAAAATTGAATACATTTTGTGACATAAAGTCAGATCTGATGAGAGATTCCTTGCATTTATTACTTATTCAGAGGTAGGGTATGAGTCAGACTATGGTAACTGTGCTATTGCTAGGGATACACATATATTGATAGCATTTTTTGAATTCATCATCACTTCCTCTCTTCGTCGGCGATCTCTTCACCCAATCTTTAAGTATTAAAAATCCATAAATTTTGGCAAATATTTTGAAATTTTTGAACAAATATTCTGATATTTTCACCAAAAATAACATATTTTTGAAAGAATGTATGAAAAGTTAAACTCAATGTCAGTTTTTGTAATTATTTTTGTAATTAAAAAATTTATGTATTGTTTGACTAATAATCTAAAAATAATTACTTATTATATAAAACCCTTTGAATCGCATAATAATTAGTTATGTTTTTATATATTCACTAATTTAGTGATAAAGAGATAACTCATTGAGATATTGAGTGAATGTGTACTCAAAGTGAATACCATTCCCAACGACAACACAATTGCTTCTTAACTTAATTTAATTGAAAAACTCATTTCAAGTCACTTAATGTTGTCAATGATTTTGAATGATTAAAATCAATGTTAATATTCATGTATAGGTTCTGTAGTCTGCGTTTACCTACTGTGCCCTCCGTTACGCCTCTGACAAAACTCAATGTCTGTATTCTTAACAAAATCTAAACGATTTATGAAAAGCGAAGAAAAGGTTAATTATTTTGCTTTTGAGTGAAAGACAAGTTTTGGACTTATATTTAAAGGCTATATAAACGTCACATTCAGTGCGATATGAATGCAGTCTTTTGTCCACCAAATACTGACATTCATGTGCTCTGTATTCATGTTTTGAACGCCAAATGAAGCCAATAGTGATCTCATCAGACGCTTACTTTGCATACTCTTTATTAAAATAAACTGGCGATTAGGAGCACAGCATAGCATAGCATAGCACAGCACTGGTAGCTCTCTTTAAATATGAAAAATACTTATTCTCACTGTTTTTCACAGATTTCTGAATCATTTGAAAAGAGTTTTGAGAAAGAGATAAGAATTTTGTGAAAAGATTTTTATGAATGCTTTGATTTCACACAATATTTATAATAAGATTTAGTTTTTGTATAAAATATTTCTTTGAAAATATTTATGTGAACTCAATCTCAATCTCATTGAAAATATTGTAAAATAAATTTCAGAATTAGTTTATATCAAAACATTTTGGTTTAGATTTGACATAATTTCTGCTTTTGGTCTTCAATGAAGAAATTTTGGCAAAATATTTGAGTATTTATTAAATTCTTTAAAAATTATGCAAATTTTCAATTAAGACATCAAATCATTGCTAAAAATAACCTTTTCTTTCAATATATTATAATTGCATTAAAATACATAATTTTGTCATAAATTGATAACATTTTGATTCAATTAATCAGTTATTGATTGACTTTAATCATCAAATTATAAGCAAATCTTCAAATGTATTGAAAATTAAGTCAAATTTGTTTAATTGATATTTTTTTCTATCAATCATTAAATTTCAATCCAAATATTTATATAATTGAAGCAATTGACCAAGACTCAATGTCTATCAAGTTTATTTTACAGTTAAATTTTTTTTGAAAACTTTCCTCTCATTTATGACTGAAATTGCATTCAAATCTCTGTTAATGAAAATAAAATCATTTGTTTGAAAGTGTTTTCATTTATTAACGAAACACTAATTTGTATGAAATGTTTGACTGAAATGAGGGATGACTTACTTGATCCACATTGAGGGCCAGTTTCACCCCTGGATTGTCCGGTAGTGTCGGTGTTGAATGAGTGAAACATAGGAAGGGATGCACTGACTGTTGGACTAGAAATGCATTGATTGGCGACTGAGGGGTTGGGATGTAGACCCGCGTGCATAGTCTGCATACTTTGCATACTCGCCGATATGAATGCCGCGGCCGCTGGAGAGTTGAAGTAAGCGAGTCGAGCGGCGTTTGCGGCCGCAGAGGACTCTGCCGTTGGGAAGCAATGGGCCGAAGATGTGGTCGAATGTGGAGAGAGTAGAGACGGGTGCGGATGATGTGACAGTGGATGAGTGACCGGTGCTGTTCTGCCGATGCCGTGCGGCTGGAAATAACTTGAGGACTGCACGGCATGTTGTAAGTGAGAACTGGGCGATGAGGTGGTGGTCGGCGGCGCCACTAAATTGCTTACACATAGCGGTGAACACATAAAGACAGTTCAATGTCTCAACTATTTGGTAATATATCTGATATACTTGTGCTGTACTTTGGTATACAATAAGTGCCCGTTTGATAGTGGAAGTGGACTAACAGTTATTCACTAACAGCTAAACAGCTATTTCTATCCAAATGTCCTTTTCATCCATTCCTTGCAATTTAGTTGTTATCTATTTACTAAAGCCTTGCCTCCAATCGATTGACGTAAATAATTGGCTGTGCCTTGAATTGGGTCCAAACCGATGGGGAGGAGAGCCCTGAAAAGGTAGGCGTCTCTTATGTAATAGCAATACAACTTATATGCCTTTCCCAACACTAATCATAGAGTAATATAGATCTGGTTTTGTCATACTTTTTGCTTCTCTTCTCTAATATAACTACAGTTAAGCTGACAGTCAGACTACGAGTGCATGAATTGTTGCAATCGATGAACAAATAGGTAGAGCTGTAGAGATGGTAAGGGATGTAAGGGCTGTAAGAGCTGTCATATTCTACTCTTTTTATATTACACTAAACTATATGGCCGTTAGGCTCAAGAAATACTGACTAACGAAGTGCAGATTGGCTTCGGCTTATTATCACAAATTGCCAATTGCACCGACACTGCACCTACAGCACCGACAACTCCTACAGCAACGACAGCACCGACAGCTTCATTTGCACACACATTTCACTAACAATTTTTTGTCAAATTATTATCCGTCGAGTCATTACTTAATTTGTAATTATTTATAATTAACTTATTTTCAATTCACTAATGAATGCATTAATCAATGCTTTAATAAGATTTCAAATCATTTTCACATTATTTTTAACTCAAATTACTTTTTCATTAAATTTTTGTCATTTCTTTCAGTTTTTATTGTTTAATCACAATTTAAAGAATCACTGACTTCACACAACTGAACTTTGTTGATCACAAATTAAGGTATAATATGATCTTGATTCTTTTGAATTTAATTATTACTTGTTAAGTAATTGGTATTAATACCAGGATTACTTTGAGAATTTAATCCATAACTTTTATTTTGAACCTTGTCCAATTTCATTGAGCATTGGAATTCAAGGCATTCTTATTGTCATCTCTGGCCTTAAGTGCTGTTCAATTAATAAGACCCGAGTGATCGATGAATGGATGAAAGGAAGGGTAGATTTGATTAATGGTTTGGTATTTCTGTTTAATTGTGAATTAGGGGTTAATTTAGGTCTTTATTAAATTTATTTCGTTTTTTTGAGTCATTAAATGGTTTTTCAAATAAAAAAAATCATTTCATTTATTATTTGAAAACTTTTTTGAATTCATAAATAAATTTTGAAAAATATTTATAAATTGTTTTTATTTTAAAATAAGTTTTACTGAAATTATATTTAATGTAAAAAATATTGAAATTATTTATTTAAATAAAAAAATGTGAATTTTAATCACATTCACAGCGAGTGCTGGGAATTGAAAAGAGATTTGAATATCAATTGAAATAAGAATACATTATATGAGAGAAAACCAATTCATTTGTGTATTCAATGAAGTGTTAAAAATATATCAAATAATCACTGAAAAGATAATTAAGTGTTAATTCAATGTAATTATACATTAATTGTCTACAAATTGATTTACAGTTGAAAAGTATGTTTTGAGTGAAAAGATAAGATAAAAGTAAAATATTGGCTAAACTTTGTCAAACATTGTTAGAAAATATTCATTGCATTCAATATAGTGTTTAAAATTGCATAAAATCTTTATCTTTTTTGGAGTAAGGGTTCGGAGTCTGAGTGCAAGTATTGATGGCATGGAAGTGATGGCAAAGAAGTGATTACAGGAAAGAAACCATTGGTTGATATGATTACTACTTTGAATAAGCGATCACTTCGTTATAGTTTGTTATCCTTTTAATAACGAGACAAATATCTGAAAACTAAAACGTAAGACAAGTATTGGTTTTGTTATAATGATGTCATTGATGTCATCAAAGTTATACAATGGAGTGAATCGGTAGTCAATGTGAGCCCCAGTCATGTCTATCCTATTAGCGCTTTAGTGATGTGAACCCCAATCCTCTATACAGAACCTCATTAAATGTGAAAAGCGAGTCATTCACTGCCCGTCCGCTGACGTGACACAAGAGCGACACAAAAGCCAGTGTTTGTCACGTTCTCCGACGCCTTTGACTAATTGGTATGTGATATATGTGTGAATCGTTAGGCGCTAACAGTAGAGCCACTCAACAGGACTCAGTCCCAGACAGTTAGCCCATTGACCACCGCTAACAACACAATACAATCAGCACTTATACAAACATTATGTTAGACTTAACACAACTGTTGACACCCGAGTACCCGAGTCATAGATGTCTTAGCCGTTAAGGGATTCAATGTTTTCAATAAAATTTGGATAAAAATTATCAAAAATTGAATTAAATTTGAATTTAATTATTCATAAAATTATAAATAAATGTCAAAAGTATTTCATTTATTGTATAATCCTTTCAATAATAAGTTATCATAAAGTAAACCACTTTCCATAAAATTCTTCAGTTTTGAAATGTCTTTGGTGATACATGTGACAGGTCTATGGTGATACAGAGCTCCGGGTTGTTTAGGAATTTAATAAATTTGGCTTTTATATAACACATCTCAAAGAACACTGAATAATTGTTACCAGAGTCATATTAAATTGAAATCACAAATGACACAAACCTTTTGAAATTTAATGTCTTTTACTCTTATGACTAAACTATTGATATTTTTAAGTCACTTCAGAGTCCTATGCATTGCTTACCACCGGTGCTCTCATTTCTATTTGAATTCATTGTATTATTTTGAAATATTTTAATTGAATTTCACTCTGAAAATACAAAAAT
Organism: Pantelozetes paolii; assembly: GCA_034687845.1. Classification (NCBI taxonomy): domain Eukaryota; kingdom Metazoa; phylum Arthropoda; class Arachnida; order Sarcoptiformes; family Oribellidae; genus Pantelozetes; species Pantelozetes paolii. Next base: position 10,737 of record JAQGAT010000837.1, read on the forward strand.
AAATATTAAATACAAATAAATCAAAATATATTTAATTAAATCATTTGTAAACTAAATTTATCTGTTTTAAGATAATATTGCTCACAAAATACTACCTGTGCTGATAACCAGCAGCAGTACCCGCTCCTTCTGTTTCAGTGAGAGATTTGTAATACAATATTTGTCTATTGAAAGCACAAAATCACATATTATTTTACAGAATATCCAATTTTTAGTCGTTTTTGAGTGAAATAATTGATTGTATTTTTGGTTGAATTACTTCTAATGTATTGAATAAACTATTATTTTATTTTAATGATCTTCAAATTAAACCTTGCACAATTTCATTGTATAATTAAGTCAATTTAAATCCACTAATACTGTATTTAACGTATGAATCGTTAGAATACTTTTTAATGTTCCAAATGTTTGACAAAAGTTTTATTTTATTTTAATTTAAATTTTCAAATAATAATTCAAAATTTTATTCAATGAACAAAACCAATGAAAATGACATTAGAATAATCTGAATCCTATTAACTCTTTAGTGATATGACCAAGCTCCCATATTTTATTTCTAAACATTTCAAACACCATAATAAGCATAGGATCGGTCAGTAATTCTTTGATCCAATCCATTATATTCCTAACCAATGGCCGGGTGTATGTACAGAGAGGACAACCGATCACAATGTCATCATTTAACTTATTTTTGTTTTTACTTTGCTTTGGGTTTTGTTTATCCGTCTCTTCGTCTCTCTTTTGTTTGTATTTTTCGTCTACTATTTTAAAATTCATTGAACTTTTAAATCAATTAAATATCAATAACTTTTGATACCCTTTGTTGGAGAGGACCCACAGATTTTGTCATCTTTGCTACACGTCTGCTGTTCCCTATCCTCTTGTGGTTGAGTTAAAACCAATGATTGAATGATCAAAAGTAATACAAAAACTTTTACAAACATTTGAAAAATTGTTGTTTAAAACTGAAAACTGAAACAAAATAATGAAGTTTTGATATCAAAGAGAATTACAGAATAAATGATTAAAATCTTAACATTTCATCTGTTTTTCACACCAAATGTATTTCAAATGATGTATGATTTGTCTGCAGATGTTATTCAACAGACAATTCAGTAATAAATAAAAGTTATTATTATTAAACCAAACTTTAAATATAATAATAATAAGTGTTTTAAACAGATATATAATATATTTAGTGAACATTTCGTCGATTGTCTGTCAATGACTTCAATACAATGAAAATCTATGAAAACTTCCAACAGTTTCGCTGTTTTTATGATTTTATTTTATTGTTTCAGAAATTTTATAATAAAATCTTCAAAAATATTTTATTTTTTTAAACAAATTATTCAATAAATAACTTGTGATTTTAAAAACTGTTGTTCACTGTATTTAATAATGGTAATTAATAACCTTGCACATGTCAAACTAAATAGTCATTTGAAAAATAATAATTATTTATAAAATATATGAGTTGTTAAAGTTTGCTAGAGTAGTTAATATTGATATATTATTAGCATCAATCAAATGTTTATTCATTATAGTAAACTACTATTAAGGTAACCAGGATCATTTTAAATATTTTAATGAAATATGTACCCACTTTTTGAACAATAATTGCTAATTAGAGTAAATGTAAATCAATTCTATACAATACTTCAATGTATGAAAATTATCAAGATAAAAAACTTGATAAGAGAAACATACTGTATTTCTCATATTTCAAATGTTTAAAGTGGCCCAGATTTACATTTATATGTGAATAGGGTACAAAAAATTTGAACTTAATTATGAAATAAGTTTTTTTGTAAAATCTCAACTAAACTTCACTTTTAATAAAGCATTTGTTTATTGCTTTCGGACTTTGGTTTCAAAACTTTGTTACCATTTTTCATATAGAAATCATTGAAACAAATGAATTGATTGCGAATATTGTATAAACAATTGCATAGAAATCTGTGAAACATTCGGTCCAACTCTCTGAGAGCGCACCGGTAGTCCTCATTGTGTGGATGTTTGACCACTTCTATAACCAATTGAGCTCTGGATGTGTAATACCTATAGATCTCTATCAGTTTGGCGTAGATATCATTCTCGGCGGTAATGATCTGTTCCAAGCATTCCTGTTGTATCTCAACACCAAAGTTGTTCCCGTCTTCGATCTTCGGCACCATTAGGTTTAGGCCAATGGAGAGGGAGAGGGTGTGAGAGAGGAATTCAAGAATCTGAGGCTTCACTAATGCAACCATTTCTTTGATATATTGATTGCTGTGAATGACAACCAATTCCTCGTCAGAATTGTCTTTCCCTTCAATACCATTATCGGCCAAAGACTCATTCGATGGCAGAGGTGTCATAACTGATGACAATTTGTTACTGCCATCTGATTGCACAGCACTTGGATGTGATTCAGGCACAGATTGATCTTTGGTGACATCAAAATCTGACTGAAATCTGATGTCTTTGAGTAATGTTTTCAATTCTGTCACCTTTTTTGGGATAATATCTGTGAAGACATTTTCGGTACTCTTTTTCAGTGAGATTACCAAAGACTCAATCATTTTCTCTGATGTCATCTTATCTTTGGCCTCGGATTCAGAGGTCTTGTCTTATATTTGTGCGAATATTAACGCAAATCAACAAAACTTTCAATTTTACTGATTGTTTAAAAATCCAATGTTTTTATTGTTAGATGTTTTCAAAGTTTTTTGAAATTCATAATTCATTTCAAATAATAGTTTAATCAGTAAATCAAATGTCGATTAATATTACACAGGATTAATTCAATAGCAAATTAATATACCTTGCTCCCTTGTTATCAAACTCGTGAAAGTGATTGTTAAGCAATTGATTATAATTTGTTTATTTATTCAATAAATTATTTGTCATTTGTTTTAATAACTCATTGAATGACAATATTTGATGAAATATTTGTCATAAACTGATAAAAATAGTTTGAAATTCATTGCATATGAAATCATAGGTCTTATAATGTCATTGATTTCAGTCTATTATTGATTTGAAAACATTTAAACCAAAGATTAGATAAACTATTGATTCAAATGCTATAAAAACCAAGAATTCATTGTTTAATCTGTTTTTAGTTATAAATCAATAATTTTTATGAAATTAATCTCAAAATAACTTTTTATTGAAAATGAGTACAAATGAGTTGAGACTGAGAGGAGACGTACAAACATGTAATCTGAGGCCAAGTGCACAGAATGGAGACATCGATGAAAAAGACGAGGGATCTATCAATTCTCAATCAATTGTCAGTCAAAGAATTACAATCGCCGGCGGGTTCTTAGACGTGGCTTTATTTGTGGCCGATGTCGAGCACTTGAAGTTTATCTTTGATACGGGAAGGGATGACATTGAATATTATGACCTTTTACTCAGTCTTCTATTCGTTTCACTTATTCTTCAGGTATTCAATGAATAATTATTTGGACATTCATTCAAACCGTTGTTTTGATTCAGATTTTGGTCGGAATTCTGATATTTATCGTCGGTTTTGGGAAAAACATAAATCAAACCAAATCTGAGGCGAAATGGACTCAAATCTTGAATTATATTATCATTGGTTTGGTTTCGTTGATAGCATTGACTAATATATTCGTCACTGTATTTGGCGATAGAGGGGAAGCAATCACTCAGTACAGGGATAGACATCATTGCAATGCAAATGCAAGAAATTACACACAAATTGATAACAATTTCAAGTCATTGGCCACTAATTGAGCGCAAAGTTTGTCTTTTATACCGAATTCCTGTGCTCTTTAGTCAGACATATAAACCACTGAATTGACAAAATATTTATCAATTGATTACCACTTATGACAACAAAAGCTAATTATTTAACCAAAAGTTAAATTAATTAATGTTTTAATGAATAATAAGTTTAAAAATTAAATTGTGTTTTGAAAAGCAATTAAATCTACAAAAGGCGTGAAATAATTATTAAAAGGGTTTAAGATTTGATGAGTTTTAGAGTTTAGACAATAATTTATGTGTTATTTAAATGAAATATCAATTAATGTCAGAACTGTTGGACTCTTTGTCTTCGGTTTTCAATTTCTTCTTCTTATTGTCGGCCAAAATCTGTTCAATAGATCTCAAATCCCTTTTATTATCGCTCGGAACTGATGGACAGTAAAATGAGTTAACAATAAATGGTTTCAATTCAGCGATCATTGTATTCATACCATAGCCGTACTGTTTGTTAGTAGTGGTCACCTGTGCGGCACTCTTTCCCGCGTCTAAACCAATAAGTTTCTCATACTTTTCCCTAAAATTACGGTTCGGAACGATGTCTTTGTCATTCACTGCCTTCCGATTCCGTTCCTCCAATTCCTAAACCATTTAAAACACAATAATTGAGTGTAAAATCGGAAATATCTTTAATGTCCAACCATTTGCTTCTGGAGTTCAATCTTCTTTGGATCGTATTCTTCACCTTTTCTTAAGGCATTCAACTCTTCCTCAGAAGGAGTGAACTCTTTCTTATAGACCACAGTATGTCTGTCCACGTCTTCAATGCCGAAGGAGAAGGCATTCAGTCCTGCAATCTCTGAGACGTCGTGTCTGTAATGACAATAAAAATCAATTGATACAAAAGGTGAGACCAAAAGAGGGACTACACTATCGATCGGTGCATTTTGTCCATCGGTCTCAACACCAGCTTCTGTTGGCTGTCATCGGCATTGAATTTATTCACTTTATCCTCAATCTGACCATCAATTCAAACAAATTAACCGCTGATTCAAAGAAACATTAATTGGTTTTACATTTTGTCTGAACTTTAATAACTGATGTCTTTCTTCGTCCGCTATTTTCTTCAGTTTTTCCGATTCCTCTTCAGTTGACAACAAGTTTTCAAACAATTAATAAATTAATGAAAAAATGGTTTTAAAAATACAATACTTTTGGCCTTCAGTTGCTCTTCACTGGACTTAGTCTTCGGCGGTCTTTGCATTGATCCCAATATAGATCCCAATAAATCCATATCTAATCCAAAGATAATTGAAATCAAAGATCAAATGATTTGTTATTTTAAGTAATGATTAATGAAATCAATGTTTTGGACAAAAGATGTCGACATTTATTGAGACAAACATTTCGTTCACAAAAATCGTTACAATTATTGAAAGGGTTTTATGAAATGCAAAGCAAAACAGTGTTTGCACTGAAACTCAACCCCTCTTTCAATGAAACGGTTTTTATGAATAGCTCTCAACAGTGAAACCAAAATAAACACTACTTTTGGCCACAAATTGTCCAAAAAATGTCTGTTTTTAGTCGTTTCGGAGGTTTTAATAGATTTGAAGTGATTTCACGTATTATTAAAAGTAATTGATTTCAAAACTAAACAATCATTTCATTGATAATTGATTTTAAACCACAGATAACGTGGTAAACAATGGCCGAACCGCCCGAGCCTTCGGTAAAGACGAGTTCCCAATGCGTCCGTCGGTCTTTCAATGGCGGAAATTCAAAGACTTCCTCCACTTCTACACAATGATTGGTGTCATCCCTTTGACACTAATCACCACTTACTTCAACATCACTGTAGGACCGGCAGAGTTGGCAGAAATACCCGAAGGATATGAACCCAAACACTGGGAGTACTATAAGGTCTGTCCACTTAATGTCTCATTGCCTTCAATGCCATTAATGTTGTGTCCAATGATTAACCACTGGATTAGAACCCGATTTCCCGATTCTTTGCCAAATACATGATAAAAGACAAGAGAGAAGACTACGAAGAAATGGTCGCTTATATTACCGAAGAGTCGGAGAAAGTGATTCTCAAAGAGATCGAGCAAATGGTTAAGGTTTACATGAGGGCTAAGAATGACTACCAGTCCTGGTATTACCGACCTATGGATGCCTATCACTTGAGGTATGATCGGGAGGAGTGGAAAAACCTTAGAGACTATTACTACGGACAGAAGTCCGATGTTGTGGACGAGAATATGTTCTCCGACGGCGGAAATCCCAAATGAGGACAGGATTTGCATTAATTGTTAATCCATTTGAACTATAGTTTAGAAATAATTGTAAATAAAATGTAATTTTAGAGAAAAACAGATTTTATTTGTTGTTTTGTTTTACAAAAACGGGTCTAAAATGACATTCATTTGTAAAACAATTAGTGTTTTCGGGAATTATTGATCAAAAAAGAGTTGACTTTAATTACAATTCAATTAATTATTAGTTTTTGTCTTCAAATAAAAATTTAAACTCATTTTCGTTGTCATAATATATTTGTTATTTAATTTTCATTTGTCTAACAATTGGTTCAAAATTTTTATTATTTTTAATTCAATTAATGTTTTTTTTGCATAAAATGGTCTAAAACTGACAAAACGTTTGTGTGGTTTGTATTCAAGACATTAATTAGATATTCAAATAGTTTTGGGTTTTGAACACACATTTTCAACAGTAAAGGGGTTTTTGAGATTTCTTTTCTGCAAATTTAGGGGTATTTTCAATAATACATGTGCAATAATTTTATGTCAAAATATTTTTTCATTGATATTAGAGTTGAGTTTAAAATCTTTTTGTTGCAAAACAATTGAAAAAATAGTTTGAAATGAAATTCAAAATTACTTTTTAAACAAACATTTGTTATATTAATTCATAAATGGCTTTAAAAATGACTCAAAATTTATGAAATCCTAATCTGAGGTGAAATTCAGTCAATCATTGGATTATTGTTTGTTTTGAATAACAATTGATTGAAAAAAATGTCTTCAAAATCATTGAAAACATGTAAACATTGGAACAAATATTCATTGCTTTTATGGTTTGGTTTTGAATCACAATAAATACGGAATCGGGTCTTCAGAACAGGGTTTTAGTGATAATGGAGTGAAAGGGAGAATGAAATCACGATTTGATGTCAATTATAGACAAATGTGTCGACACTTTCAATGTTAGCACTCAATCGCTTTCAAACATAAAAGAGCCGAACCTTTGAAGTGCTGACTAAGAGGTCGTCGTCAAAAAATTTGGTCTCAATTATGACATTACCACTGATTTGGAGCAAAAGATAATACAATTAAACAATGGATTCAAATGAACAAAGGGTGCAATACTTGAGGACATTCGCGGGCATCATCTGAGACTCGGGCGCCGCCTCTATCAGTGACTGCCAGGTGTTGGTCGAGTTGGGGATAACGTATCCGAACTCAAAGAACCACTCTTTGGATGAAAAAGCAATCAAATGAGACAATCATTGAGACAATGGTCCGAACCTTCAAGACATTTGCCTTTGAAGAGCACCCTCTGCTCTAACCTGAACTTCTCCATCGGTTCCACTGAAGAGAAGTTTATTTCACGAGAAACGGCTCTACACTTAAGGATACTCTTTGGCACTCGAGCTGTGGTTTAAGACAATTAATGGATAATTGTTTCATTGGTTTATCATTTGATCCATACCTTCGTGTTCTTTGTCGGGCTTTGAACTAAAAATATGTAAACAAAACGAGAAATGAGTGAAAAAGGGGTCAAAAAATTGTCAATTGGTTTACAGGTCAGTGCTTTCCTCCCATATTATCTTCCCGTTGTCTGCGTCCCGAAGATTCATCCAATTTCTGGACATCAATGACAATAATTAATGGTTTAATCAATGGTTGGTTTGGTTTAGTGTTTGTCTTACACTTTGAAACCGATGAGAATGTCTTCAGCTTTTGATGGCATTTGATCTCTAATTACCACTAATTTTACGATAAATTAATTAAAAATAAAAATATTTATTGAATTTCATTGAAAAGCGATTCAAAACACAATCAAATCAAATGAAAGATGTCTTCAGTTGTCTTCAGTTGTCTTCAGTTGTGATCCAAACTGTAAACCAAAATGTCTTTTGCTGTCAATCGATGACTCAATCAATGGATTGAAAGCCCTTTCACTGCAATCGATATCTGTTTTGCAAGAAATACGTCTTTCAATGCATCTGTTGTTGAGATAAACATAAATAACGTCACGATTTGCACAACATTTTCAACCAAAACACACATTCATTGCATTGAAGAGCAGGTCATCCATACCTCACCTCCCCTTCAATGACGACATTATTTGTTGACAACTCTTCACTGAATTCAATGCAAAAAAGTGGTGAAAAGTAATGCAATTAAGACTCAATTGAATCACAATTTAGACACAAATTTAAACCAATTTTGAATTGAATTGAATATAAATTACATTTTTATTGAAATACAAAGTCATTTGAAAATTGGTTTTGAATTTCAATGAAAACTAAAACTAAATATAAATTATATTTTAAACGAAATTAAGACTCAATTCAAGGGTTTATTAATTAATTAATTGATTACTAAATGAATTCAAATGTAAATGAATCCTAAAATCAGTAAACATTTGACTGTTTTTCCCCTAAATCTGCGTTTTCTTGTATTTCACGCATAATATAAGGGATTTTCTCAACTTCTGCCAAATCCTCCCAACCCTTCAGATTGATCTGCAATTTAACCAAATTTTCATTTAATTTCAATTAAACTAAAAAATGAAATACAATTAAGACATACAGTGATCGGTGTTATACCACAACTCCTAAGGCTTTTCAATTTGAACTCCGATTCCGCTGTTTTAATGGCCGGTTCTCTACAGAAGTCTTTGAAAGTGAGACCTATTATTGCGATTCTGACCACAAATACAATACAAATGTTAATAAAATTACAAAAAATAATAAAATGAGTGAAAATTTGTTTACATTTTTGAATCCGAGGGAACGTCTAATTGGTTGACATGTGTTAACCTACTGTCCAACACCGGTATAGGAACGGGATATCCACCCTTCCTCATCACTATCACGTAATCAATTAGATGTCCCAAATCGGAGAATATATTACTAGTGATGTATTGATTTCCGCCCAACCCTTGGGCTAACGCTGTCTCCAATGTCTTAGACTTTGAAAACTCTTCCAAATCTTTGATTTCAAATGCATTTAATTCGTCGACAAATGGTTTCAATTGTTGTTTCAGGTGATCAAAACCACTGTCCGTCTGGTGAGGACCGACACTCAATCCCTGATATATTATACGTATATTTTCCAAAAAAGCAATTCTAAAGCCTATTAGTGTTGAGGCACTCAATGCGTCGGCAAAGTATCGGTCGAACCATTCAATTGTCTCTTCTTTTGGACAGTAGTTAAGAAGTGTTAAACTCTTCAACACTTTGAACAATAAATGTCTTGTTTTTTGTTTACAAATGTTTATGTGATTTGTTTTTAGAATTGTTTTATAAATGGATTCACTGTTTGGTTCGTTAGGCTTATAATTGGCCGGAAGTGCGAAAGCGGTCAATATGTTTGTGAAAGAGGTTTTGGGGTTCAGAATAAGGTCCGGCTCTTCGATGGCTATCTTATCAGCAATAAAGTTCATGAGTCCGTAGTGTATGTGCGAGTGTTTGGTCAGTGACCACAACACTGCACACGCCTTTGAATTTTGGACTTTATTTGGGTTTTGTATTATAAGGTCAGACACCATATCATACAAACCTTTGTGATAGTAATCGCGACGAATCCTGTTGTTAGTGATCAGCGATACCACGAGATGAAGCGGTAAGTTGTCGGGTATTGAAACTCCCGGTGCCGTCACTTTACACATACAATCATTTAACACTCGATCCATAAAACCTGTTTTGATGTCTGCGTTTGGCTGTACTTGTGATAATAGGGAAGCGATGGCTGAATACGTCTGACTAATGGACAGTTCGGGTACTTTTATAGACAACGCGTACAACAATTGGTTGAAAACCTCTGCCTTCAAGTGATATCTGGCGCCCAATCGCAAGCACTTGACCACTAAATCAATGTCATCGAAGTTGAGTTCCTTGTTCTCAATCTTAAGCTGAATAACCAGAGGAAAGGCTAATCTGAGCGCTTCTACTAATGGCAGGATAGGAGGCCTCTGACGCTCTTCATCGATGGTTTCCGTCATATCTATCAATATATAAAACATTAAAACACTGTTTAAGACATCAATAATACAAACAATTGTCTTCCGATTCCTCTCTTCTGTCAACCAATCGCTTACTCAACAGAAAGTCTAAGAAAACAATATCATTGAGTGTAAAGTCATTAATCAATTGTCTGGTCATCTGAAGTAAGCTTTGAATAATTGTTGTGTTTGGAGACACTTCCAGAAACACCAATGTCTTGAGTGTTGTTAAGATATCAGAGGTTTGGAAAAATCGCATCCTTTTTACGGTTTGATTACATAATTGTTTGAATTGTTGTGAAGACAACACTTGAAGACAATCTCTGCGGTAATCATCAGACGCTTTGATGATATCGTGAATCGTTTCAAACACTTCCGCCAAATGTCTGTTATTCATGACATTCACGTGAAGTGAAATCAATTCAAGCAAATGGTCAACAGATCCACACTTTATGATGGATTCACTTAAGATGTCGTGATCTCCGGCCCCGAGGTTTCGCTTAAGGATTTGTAGCCGTCTTTCAGTCACATCGCCTGTAATTAAGGGGTTTATCAATCAATTAAACCCTAAATAACACCCTTTGGACACAACTATACCCAAACTTCTGTAATGATTGACCGGTTTTAAGACATCGATGGTCTCTGAGTGTGAAGAATAGGTATTCACTGAAGAAGTGCTGAAATTTTGTTTGAATTTATTTTTCACTGAAAATGATTTCAAATTATTTATATTTGAATAAAAACTAATGAATCGATAATTCCTGAACCGAAACATTATATCCAATGTTATTTTGGGTTTGATTTTCAAAGCATTTAATTTTAATTCAATTCATATAAACATTGATTTGTTTTCAAAACAAATTGTTGTCTAAACATGTGTTTCAATACAAACGCACATAAAGTACGTCAATAAGTGATAACTTTCAATGAATATTAATACCCGGTTTAGTTTGACTATTATTCCAGCTCTGGTCAGATTTCTGGGCATTTATATTCCTGGTCATAGTGTTGGTATTATTTGATGGGGAATAGGTGTAAGGTCATTGAATAAAGGAACTTAAGTACTTAATTTTTAATTTTGAAAAATATGAGAAAATAGTTTAAATTTTTATGAATTGAAACAATACTTTGAATTAATATCTCTTTTTAAGGAAAGGTAGACTGAATTTGGTCTCAATGTCTGCATGAATAAGTGATTCACTAAAGTCTTTAAACGATATCTTATTGTCTGAGTCTTTGTTTATCTCTTTAATCATATTGACTGACATTTCAGTGATCTTTTCGTCTGAAAACTTTTCTTTAGACCAAATCTTTCGGAATATTTCTGACAAATCGTTAACAGATATAAAGCCATTGCTATCGATGTCATAGACTTTGAATAAA
>JAQGAT010000838.1:0-22082 GCA_034687845.1 Pantelozetes paolii
GAGAAAAATAATGAAAACATTTGTAAATTTTTTTTTAAACTTTAATTAAATAGTAAATTGAATTGAATTTTGTATTCATTGATAGATTATTATGCAATCAATCGTTCAATTGTTTCAAAACTGCATGAAATCTCAATTAAAATCAGATTCTTCTTCAGCCAAACAATTAGCGGTCTTTGACCTCAAATCAAAATAATTATTGATTAAATAATTGTGAAGTTCTTGTCCTTAAACAACAATAATATTAATACTGAAACAGAAATTAATTATTGAAAGACAACTCAGAAATTCACACATAGTTTATACCAAACATTATATTTGACGACTAATTCCCAAATATTTTTGTAACATTTGATCAATAATTGATTATCATTTGGAAAAAAGGCTTTTATATGTTTCTGTTCATAACATGTTAACAAAAGCTAAAGGTTATCCATTCTTGATGACCCTGGTAGTATGGGTTTAATGCACAGTAGATTCAACAGTGAAATAATATTTTACACGTTTTTTGTTTTTGTTTTTTATCCAATTTATTATGAAAATCCTACCATAAAATGACATTTCACTGAATATAATGAGATTTTCTGCAGACTTAAGACTGAATCTGAAAAAGTCATACATTATTAAAGTTATTGAAAAAAATAATAATAAAAGAGTAAATAATTCATTGCTTTTTGGTTTCAAAACTTTTTCAATTGTTTATTAAAATAGTTGTGAATATATTTGAAATGATTTGAAAAGTAATACAAAATTTAATCTTTAAATACATTTAATATTAATAAATACTGAAATGAGAAGAAAGGTATTAAACATGTTATGAACCAAATGTTATTTAAAAGTAAATCCTTTTATAATTCAGTGATTAAACAATAAAATAGTATTACATTTGAGTTGCAATTGCAATGTTATGCCCGTAACTCAAGAGTGGGTTTTATGCAACTGTTATATCCCTTTCCCTTCCCTTTATTCGATATGAGTTGAAGTTAAATGCATTGAAATTTCGTTTTCACTAAAAATGAATTTTCGTTTGGATTTTCATTTCAATTGAAATTTTTAATGATTTTGCGCTGAATTACCCGAAAAATGAAATTGAAGTCAATATTGAATATACAGTTCATTCGTTTCAGACTATTATAACATACCATACCTTAACTTATTTTATACATTACTGTAATACTGTATCAAAAATATTGTAAATATTGAACAAATTTTAGTTATTATTACATTATATCTAACTTTTAATATGTTTTGCTTTCAGATTCATTGCAAGAGTTTCTGTGAATTCGCAAAACATTTGGAGTAATATTTTGGCAATAATTTTGTTGTGAAAGACGTTTCTCTGTGTTTGTTGTGCAACATATTGTCATATATTGTCAGAAAAATGTTTGAACCGAATGGTCTGATCGGACTAATGGTGAGTAGAGTGTACTGGTATAGTGCTGGTAGAGTACTGGCACAACTAATTACAGTTTGCCGTATCTTTAATATTTGATAGGATAGTGCTCTCTCTGTCATACTTGCATTGCATGAGTGGAGACAATGAGCGAAAATCTATTGTATAGCAGATGACAGTCAGATATACATTGAGTGAATGAATGGACAGAAATGAGAGTCATATCAGAGGGAGAATAGCATGAGATCCAGATTATACTCAATGTTGTGTATCATCTCTGCAAATGTGAATAAAGTTTTTTGTCTCACATTCAAAACATTAGACATCAAACTTCCTGATCCACTTCATACACTTCGCTCACAATACCATTCCTCTCTCCCTTTCCTTCTCTCCCACTAAGTCTTTGTGTCAGAAAATAAAACTTTTAATTCAAACTAAATATTCAAAACTCAGTTTCCGTTCAATAAAAATAAAGTTTTTCTTTATATTCAATACAAATGATTGCATAATTAGTATCTGTGCTGTCATTGAGATAAATACAGTATTACTGTATAATATTGAAAGCAGTTATTAATGGATTTGCAATGCATTCCTACCCTTAGCTACTCTTACCTCAAATTATTTTGTGTTTAAATTTGCTTTTATTTTATTTTATTTTATTTATTTCTTTTTTATTTTCCTTTATTGCAAATAAATTGACTCAAAATTTGCACATTTATTGCTTTTAGCGCCAAATTTTCAGATGAAGTTATTATCATGAAATTGATTGCTTTCATGACTTTTATACACATCTAATAAATTGTATAAATAGTGGAGTGAATGCAGAGATAGTACTGAAGAGTGGCTTCAAATTCATTGCGTCTAAAATTACAATATATTTAATATTATCGTTGAATCAGAAAATTTATTACAATTGCCTCAACTCTGAGACTTATATTATGTTTTATTATATTTATTGATTCGGTTCCCAATATTGCTAGCACTGGTGTATGTGTGCTGGGCTTTACGGTAGACCAGTCCGCAAAACAATATACCAGTGCTGTAATACAACCAGTAATGATTTAGCCTAGTCTAGCCCAATCTAGCCCAGCCATGTGCAACCTATTCCTTAATTCACTTTTAAGGGGCATAAAAATTAGATATTTTCTCAGATATTGAAATAAAAGTTGTTTTAATCTGATTTCAAATTATACCGGAATATAAATCAACTCTTTTTATCAGTAATTAAAAGCATATATTAATAATTACTTTTCATTTGTGATCAATTGAGTGACAAATAAAGAGATTTAATCAAAATTAATATTAAAGACAAAGTGCTGTACATTATCTCAAAGTTTCGGTGAAATTCAGATTTTTTGTGACGTTTTTAGCTATACTTTCATTCAGTAATGTAAAAGTAATGCAATAGTTTTGGTCATTGCTATCAAAGTGTTGGTAAAAAATGGCAAAATATATAACAATAAAAGCGGTTATACTCTGCACTCAAGTCGTGAATATCTGTTATCGAATTTATTTCTCTTATAACTCATTGCAAACAATTGATAGGCTTTTATACCGACCCTAAGATGCGGTCAAATATTTTATTAAAAGCTCACGATATGTACCTATCGGTGCATAAACTCATTAATAGTAACAATATTCACACAAATAACAGAATAAAAGCAAATATTCTTTACATTTATTATTATATTCTTAACTCTCTTTTGACCGCTTTATCACATGAAAGGGAAGTCTATTCTTGTATTTGACTGTTGAAAGCGTTTATAAGTTTTGTCATTCAAACCGATTTATATATTACATAATGTTTTGTAATATATTCTGCATATAATGTATATTCAGCTCAAAAATTGTCAATAAATATAAATAATTTGAAACGAAATGTAATTCAAATCAATTTTTGGTACAATTTTTTGCCATTCATTCAGTCGGTTGTGTTCGTTGTGTTCAGATGTGTTCAGTTGTGTTCAGTTGTCAGTTGTGTTATTGATTTTGAAAGATCTTAGGCTCGAGAGTACAGAATAGTATAGCAGTGAGACTGGAGTAGAGCACAAGTAGTGTAACATTATATGAGCTTCAAATGACAACCTGCCTCTCAATGATTACTTGTATTATTTTGTTCGCCTCTCAGTTCAGTTGTGAATAAAAATTTAATGCATAGAAAACTTTTGATGTCTTTTCGTATTTATCGACGATTTTCTTAAATTATTTATTTATTTATTGAACAAAAAGTTAGGTTTAGTTCGTGTTTAAGGCAAACGTATAAAAGTTTTGCAGTAAATAACTTCAAACACTGTATATAATGACAAAAAGTAGTACTCAATCCCTGAGTTCATAACAATCACCAAATTCTTCTCAATTATAAATATGTGTAAAATTGTGGACAAAATATATTTTTGGTTTGAATGTTCTGCTAACTATGCTTGGTCATTGGCCATACCAGATGTACATTATTATTTAAAATTAGCTGAAAATCTCTTTTAACAACAAAATCTGCTTTCTCTCACAAATTAACAGTAATTTAGTTAAACTGAAATTACATTAAAATTTGTTGAAAACATAAAACAAATTGAAATAATGTTTTCAAATGTTTCCTAAAATTCACAAAATATTTCTGTTTATATAAATTGTTTTTATTATTACTTTGTTTGTTGTTGTCGTCAATGGTATGAATGGTACGGTATATATGGCTGTATATGGTGTGAAGCGTTAATATCTTATCGGTTGCTATATTTGAGTTCATTATGTGTTAGTATTTTGTATCAAACAGTCCTCTGAGCGAAGACTCACTAACTTTAGACACAATTCTAAGCTTTCATATCATATAATACTCTCTTCTACTCATAAATAGCTCTTTCGGGAGACGACAGAAGAAGAGGTCCTTTATTTCAGACAATTTTTATTTGACTTCTTCTGCGACTTTTTTAGACGATTAAACTGTGGACAATGTTTCCAGAAATTGTGTGATTCAGCTCAGGGTTTAACTGTCAGTGTTTGCTCTCTCTCTCTCTCTCTCTCTCTCTCTCATCGCTCTCTCCTCTTCAGTGATAAATGACTTTTGTTGAGATCAATTAAATGTCACTTCTTGGCAGTGCTATCAGTGCTTACTTAGATCAGTGCTAACAGTGCTGACCATTAGTTTAAATATTGTTCAGTCTATCAGTTATTTTGAACCACTTTTTCACTTACTGTGCATTCAATCGATTGAATTCAAAATATGAAAAATAATAATTTGATGGCACAGACAGTGATGGCATAGGCATTGATGGCACAGGCATTGAGTGGTTTGAAGGCACCAAAAGCACCGGCAGAATGGAGTGAACGTAAGCTAGCGATAGGTGGGTCTGTGATCTCATAACTGGTTGGCCAATAGCCGACATCGACGCCACTCCAGTGTGATCTCAATTGCGGGGTTCAGGCAATACTCGTTTCCCTCAAGTCTTTGCTTTGTGTGCTTTCAGTGACTAACAAACGCGAAGTGCATTACTCCATACCATTGCCTACCAGTGCTGTTGTGTGTAGTGCTAAACACAGCCTCACATTCAGGTTTATACCAAAGTTTTATGCATTACTTCAATGTGTTTGTTGTGAATAACGCTTGAGTTTAAGCCAAAGACTACTTTAGTGACACTTTTATAATTGGGTGCAAAGACGGCACCAGACATTCAATTGTCGTTTCTGTGTTTAGACAACACATCCGATCGTATTTTAGACACAAATATTTGTCAACTGTTTTACTCTTTAATCAAAATAAATGATAATAAAGTCAAGTATTGTCTTATCTGTGGATAATCTGAGTGAAGACAACTGTGTATGAAATGAATGAATGGTTTTAAGGATAACATGATATGAGTTAACAATTAATTTACAAAACATTGTGAATATAATGACTCAAATGGTAAGCAATTGTTTTGATATACATTTAATTGCAATTTAAATGAATCTAAACTTTGATTCAATACTAACTCAACGAAAGATTGAATGCATTGATAAGACAAGTCCTGAAAGAGTATAACTAAATAACATTGTTTTGTTGTACAGCCGGTGCTCTTCACCACTACATCATATCGTGTCTATCCCTTCATAATTAGTCTTCATTAGACAGTTATTCAGTACACAAATGGTATTAGAGATAGGAATCAAACAAATTCATTGAATTCATTGCACGCTTTGCTTCTCTTCTGTACTTTAGTTTCCTTTTTAAACATTTCAAACAAACTTATTGTAGAAATCATTGTATAAATCAATAGGTTTTCTCATTCAGACCCAAACCCAACGCCCTATACCTCTATTTGATTAAATTGTTTTGTCAATAGATTGATAACAGCTTTATATCAAACAAAAACAAAATGTTTTACTAAAAGTTGAATTGAAATGAAGTTTTATTTAAATGTTTTTTAATACAAATTAAACTAAATATTCATTTAATCACAAATTGGTTTCACTTTTTAAGTCTGTGTTAACTAAAGCAATGGTTTATCGGATTGTCTGCCAAAAACATCTCTTGAATAATGTTAAGGTTACGGAAAAACAACTGAGCAGTAAATATGATAGATATGATAGAGTGCTCTATTGTATGGAATGGTGTGTTGTGTTGACCACACGTACTGACGCTCGCATTAGACCTCCTCTTCGGCTCTGAAGCCGTGCTCTGAATCTATGAATCATTGAATACATGTGTGTCTGCTTTGAAACCAAATTCAATCCATATATTAGTATTGATTAGAAATCCTTTCCTCCCTTTTGTGTCAATGATTTCATTTGATTTCATATTTTCACAAAACACTCAATATTTGAAAATTTGTTGTTATATTGACTTCAGTTGTGATATATTTGCACTGCTTTTGGAATTTTTGCCAAAAACACGAATTCCTTTGAATGCAAGACAACTGGCCTTAAAATTCAAGTTTTAAATTGAAATACAAATCCTATTATCTCTAAAATTTATTTTCATTTACTCTAAAACCCATAATTCAAATGAAGTGAACAATCAATTTATGTCTCTTTTTATGCTTTAATTGATTGAATCAAACAATTAATTAGATTTTCAAAAAACATCATTAAATGCTTTGAAAAATAAATATTTGATTCAAAATTTCAAATAACGTTAACATAAAGGATATTCAGAGCTCTGACAACAAATTCTCGCAGGAATTCAATACTATTTGATCTCTCCTTTAGTTTCTTATTGTGTTTATCAATGAATTTGTTATAAAGTTTTCAGTTTTGGTCAAAATTGAAAGCCAGTGCTGAATATTGTTTGAATATTATGTATACCTCTGAGTCATAGTCGTGTTATTTGCTTTGAATTATCGGACTTTCAATTATAGCGATTGTTATGTTAGCGGAGACTCTAATATATACAAAGGCCTGTCGTATGTGTGTATATATAATACCCGTATATATAACTGAATCTTATAATACTTGACATCAATGGTATAAAAGAGCAAAAATATTGTCTGATTTATATTTAGCACAAACGCTGACCAGTAATGTGAAGAGAAATGAGAAAAACACGACCGGTCTCTACATCTCTCCACTTCTTCTTGTGTTGCTTCTGCATGACGTGGTTTGGTAGGACTGGCATAACAGACAGGACATAATCAAGTTTATCTGCACCGCCAGTGCCCAAACCATCGTGAATATAGCTCTCAGTATTACTAATTACTCGCTAATAACTCGGTCTCTAATAAATCGATAAAATCTGGTATTAATGTACTTCTCGTCCCTATGTTTAGCCCAAACACTGTTCACACTTCAGACACAATTCAGTTCCCATTTTTGATTCAAAATTTAAATTATTTTAACCAATGATCACATGATTTGTCGAAATATAGAGAATATCTTTGTTTATGAATATTAGCTCTGATTCTCTAATTTGTATTCAAGTGATGAACAGTTAGTTTAATAGCAATGGTATAGAGTTTGCGGCTATTTTTGAATAGATGTGAAAATATATAAGACTCACAAAAATATATTTACTTTGAACTGTCAGTCTGTGTACCGATCTATGCGCTCAGGTCTATGTGTGTGCACAGGTCTCTCACTTATGTATTAGTGAATCATTTGAAGTAATATTACATAAAAGCTCTCTCATCACGAAAAGTCAGACTTAGAGTTGAGGCCAACATTCACACACACATTGCAAATGTGGTCAACACAACCCAATTCATAACTTCCTCGACCCAACTGAGCCAACACTACTGGTTCCTCACAAGTTTGAGTAAAATATGCACTACTCGTCCCCAAACATGAATATGTAGTAGTGTTTGAAAAAGTGGTACACATTATACACATTATTCCCTTCAGTATTGTATTCAATGTATTGTGAATTCTTGGAGCGACTAATACTGTATGGCTTTATAGCAACCAGTTTTAGGATAGACTCAGGTTTTGGTTGGAGTTTTGCTTTTTATGCCTTCTTTGGAGTTGAGGTCGTTTTTTAATGACCCATTCTTGCTGTGAGATGAGAGGAACGGCAGTCAGACCTGTTGTTTGTTCAAAGCAATTGTCAAAAAACAAATGCGATATAAATACTCGATATGTTGTGAAACAATGAATACTATAACTGATTGTCTGTTGTCTTGTCCTTCAGTTCTGTCTAATCAGATGTGAAACTAAAGGATATATTTTGTATTTTTAGTTCAATTAAAGGTTTGTCACAAATAGTCTGTGTTTGTGATTGTAATCCTCTGTTGTGTGCATTCGGACCTAAACTCATCCCTAAACCTGTAACTGACATGTGTTTATACAATTGAACAGAACAGACATCCGTTCCTTATCTAAAGACAATCAATTCTGTGATCAGCGCTCACTCTTTTAACTGTTGTTTAAATACCAGTCCATTCTTAGTCTTATCTTTGATTTTGAAGGCAGGCATTCCTTTTTGTTTTCCAAAGCTAAGGGTCGGTAATACTGGTCTGCATTTTATGTGCATTTTTACAACGCCTGAAGGTTTTGGAAAGCGATCCACACATGTATACAAATTTGTTACCCTCTCTCTGGTAATTGACTTTTTGTTGGATCGCAATCAATGGCAGTCAACTCCAGAAGAAGTGCATACAATGTCTGCTCTCTATTCGAGTCTAATTGAACTCAAGTTTGGATTTGTATTTTCAAAATAACTCATTTGGGTTTATATGGGCGTAAGGTTTGGGTTAAAAGTTAATTTCAAAAGCAATGCAACAAAACTTTAATCAAAACGTGAAATATATAGAAAATATAACTTAAAACATGAATTATTGTATAAAAACACGAAAAAAGTAATAAAACTCATAAAAAATATGTTTTAATATTCACTTCTAATATATAGAGGAATATAAGAGATATTTAGAGAGAGATTGAAAATTCACGAAAATTTGCTGAAATAAAGTTCAAAATTATAGTCAAAATAGCATTCATTTGGAGGTTTTGTTGACAGATATGCAGTGAATTTGGCCATAGATTGCACTCTTGGGACCGATAGAAGATCCAGTGTCTCCTATGATGGCAATTGGCATTAGATTTATATTTCTGACTCCACTCACTGTTTTGTCGGCGCAGTTGGTAATACTCTGTCCTTGGTTTCCACTCTCAGTTCGCTTCTCAGCGCTTTTTATGCCCCTGGCATTCCTCCCATCCTCTCTCACAACGCTCTTCTCACCGCCAGTGCCTTTAAATATTGGTCATAAAAGCACAGACGGATTGCTTGTGCAGGCAATACATAGATTTCAATTGAATTTTTGCGATTATTTGTAAATATTTTTGTCTTAAAATGCATTTATATTTTTGTTCATTGATTTGGTTTTCAAATGTTTGGAAATGTGGGTAATATTGGATAATATTTATGCATTTCTTGAATCAAATCAAACGTTTTAATCGCGAAAATAATTATTTAAAGATTTAAGCACTTAATCGAAATTCAAGTCAAATACCGCCCAACCATTCAAAGCCATTGAAAAGCATTTAAACATTTAAACCATTTATGAGATAATGATTTGGTTTTTCATCAAATCGTATTCAAGAGGAATGAAAAGTCGGTGTAATTTAGTTAATTGCACAGTAAGTCAGTGTAAGTCAGAGTAAGACAGGAATTACTAAATTTATACCTTTTTTGATTCATCTATGAATCCCTCGCAATCAGAATGAGACAAACCCATACACTTAGTGCGGTTACAGTGCACCGGCACTGGTATGTCTTGTCTTGTGCTGGAGAGGAGTCTGGAATCGGTCATTACAGCTCATTAGAAAGGAAGTCAGTCTTATAATACAAAAAAGCAATTTTCTCGTTTGAAAAGTTGCAGATGTTTTGGGCTTTGAGTCTAAATTAGACTTTTATATGCCTTATATGCCATCAATTAGTCGCTACTTGTTTTCACAATCTATTGCTATCTCTTATAAAACTTAAACAATCTTTGAATGCATTTACAAATAATTTCATAAATAATACATTACTTCTCATATATTGATGTCATTTATTATGATTCTGTGAGACTTAGACTAAAACTATAAATGCTTTTCCACACAAAACAACATTCCTTGACATTGACTCAGTTAACATGTCATAGGCTCCCAATCCAAGCACTGGTAGTGCTATCAATGGACCACTTCCTCCCAATAGTCAGAACTAAGTGTAGAAATTTTTTGTTAACAATTGATTGTGTGGTTGTGTCCAAGATTTGTATTGCCTTTACAACAGCTCCTGTCCCTCCATGTCCTCACCCTCTCTCCAACTCCGGACGCTTTTCACTATTGCTTTCTATTGATGTGATTATGACTGCACTGAAAGCCGAGACATACATCGTATCCAAAAATATAGTGTAGAGTCGGCACAAACCCTAATATAATGTTGAGAACATACAGTGCTTTGTGTTCAACACAATGAATAAACTTTTTCCTAAATAAAGGTTAGACTAAGCATAGCATATGTCATTGATCACATTCATTCAATGAAATAACATATGCTCAGGTACTGTTCCCTCACTGTTCAGCACAGGTCAGACAAACCATTTCATTGACTAAAGTTTATTCCAGTCTTTTTACAAACACACGAATAAAATCTATGTTTTTGTATCACTGGTTATATCAGACTTCAGATCAGATCTGTTTAATCAATGGTTCAAATAAACAGACAATTGATCTCTAAAATGCTTCAATTGTTGTGGTTTGGGGTTTGGGGTCAGTGTTTATGATATGAATCAAAAAAGCATATTTTTCTTGAAGCAAAAAAATCTTAGCCTTAATTGAAGTTTTATTATATTTTTTCCCATTTATTGTTCACTAATAATGACATAAATAATTGAAATATTAATGACATTTCATATCAAACTCCTATCAGTTTCTGATGAATATATTGAGAAATGAAATGCATTTTAAATAACAATATTATTATTATTCAAAGATTTTATTAAATATTTAATTATTATATGAATTAATAATGTCTTCAATAAGTAATAATAAATTACTTTTCCTTCAAATAAGTTCAGGATTTTTGCGTTTTTAGCAATTTTTCAGATTTGAAAAAATTGATAAATTATTCAAAAGCTTAAAAAAGATTTAAATTCAGTGCCGATTGTGTATAATATTGTGTATAATATCAATACCTAAGTCTGTATTTATAAAAAGATTGGTTTAACTCAAGCAATGCATTGGAAAAGTTCAATAAACAAGACATAATGGACGCACATATCCACCGTTCCTCTTATAACTACTTGTTTTGCATTCAATATGTTCAACATTTTTGAAGGAGAGCTGCTTATTCCGCCCTTCCCTCTAATGCCCATTAGACATAGTGCACACAACTATGCAAATCGGCTCAAAAGCGTAGTGCTGTCCGACATTACCGATAGCACCGACTGTCGCACACACTGTTTGATCGCAACTCACAGCTTGTCTTCACACACATAGCGATGCCATTGAATGCAAATAATAGCGCCTTCACTGCGATCACTGCCTTCAGAGCATTGTTAACCAAATCTCTTATAAACCAAATGTTAGTCATACCAACCAATTATTCCGGTCCACCATTGGCTCACAATTTATTGATAGCAATGAAGTTTCAATACAATAATTGTACAAAAATTGGGAATTTCTGGGCTTTTGATACAAATATTTGAATGATTTGAATGACAACCAAATGTTAGGATTGAATACAATATGGGATTCAAACAAATATTCAATTAGTTTATACTGTTTTGTCACACTTTCAACCAAATCAGAGGTCAGTCTAAGTCTAATATTCCAGAGTTTCGATACAACTGATAACCTTCGCCCCTAAGAGGGGTAGTTGTTATGCCAAACCCTGCTTTTATGCCACCAGTGCTAATGCAAATTGATTTTTAAGGAAGCTAAATTATATTAATCCATCTATGTTCAAGAACAATTAAGTATTTATTATAACTCAGACTATAATTAATTTCAAGTTTATATTTACAATAACGCAAACCTGATCTCAACTTAAAACCATTTTTCACTTCAATTCCTTTGAATATGAAATAAGACCCCGACTTATGGTTTAAGCAAAAACTAAAATAACATTTATTATTGAAATTATTATTATTTTTAATTAAATCGCATATAATATGCCATATATTATAAGAAATAAATTATTTTTAGTTTATGTTTTGTATTCAAAAGCAAATCAATTATTTAAATATGAAATGAAATGAAATTTTAATATTAATATTGAATTTTTTATTTCGCTGACTATGGGATGGGATGTTCACAAGTGTTTAGTTATTAGTTGTTTTGTGCTTTCTCTCTGAAGTCATACCTAATAAAGGAATAAATGTTTTGCTTATATTATAACCAAAGGAAACATTTATCCCAAACTCTGAAACCAGACTTTGAATGCTTTGAGTGAATAACAAGTTTTTAAATTTAAAATGAAGTGAAACTACAAATTACTTCCACATCTCCTCTCATAACAATTATTTCTCTCTCTATCTCTTCCCCTGAACTTTGAGCGCATTTACTGAACATTCAATTAATCAAAAACTAAACCATTTTAAACATATTGAATATCAAAGGGTTCCCACGTTTCTGAAGACGAGTCACTTATATTTGAAAATCAAATCAATATTTAATTTATTTCAAATCAATCAAACGATTCTCTTCTGAGTCTTCAATGCTATAATTATTATTATTTTTTCAGAGAAATTCAATTGAAAATGAAATTCACTCTCACTTTTGGTCTGAAATCAAATATTTGATTAATAGACTAACAAATCTCAAACCCTTTAATAAATATTTCAAATTTAACACAATATTTGAATTTTTTGACATTTAATTCACGTATGAATTCATTACTTCTGAGTCAATGGACACAAATATTTTGAAAAATAACTGAAAAATGTTTGAAAAATAAGTTTTTAATTAATTTTGTAAATATTTATTTTGTGTTAAACTTTAATACCAAAAGTGTTGATATTATATCATTGATGTTGGGATTGGCGCACATGTATGTGATGTGCAATGATTCAAACAAACTATGATTTATTGTAACAAAAGTAGGAAATAATAGACTAAATGTTGAGCTCTATTCTCACATCAATGGACTTGATTTCACATCCATAGCCAAACTTGAAAACCTCTGTTAGAAATGTAAAATTTCCCACAAATGCCCTGAAGTTGTCTTCACTCGTCTTCATTGCAAACCTGCAAACAATGACTGAGAATCTGAGAGAAAATATATTTCCTTTTGGACTAAAAGTAAATACAAATAACAAAAATGAATAAATGATACAAAACTGAGTCCAAATCAAAATTCAATGGGATTTGAAAAACTAAGAAAAATGTGATGTTTTAAATGCGGAAACAATTATTATATAGTGTTTAAAAGCCTCTCATCTATTATCACATTTTATATATAAGATAACATTTAGTATTGTATGAAATCCTAAATATAATTATCGCAACTATTTTTCAACTATTCACTGGTTATTATCACATATATTCGTGCACTCAGTCTAACAATACTATTATTAGGACTGAAATCAAATCACAAAATAATAGTAATATTAATAAATCAAAACTTAATTGTGTTTTGCTTTTATTAGACTTTAATTTTTATGTTATTTCATGTTTTGTTGTGTTTTTATGCAAAAAGTTATTAGAAATAGATTACTATTTAATGAAATATAAATTTAATTTATTATTAATTACTTTTTATATAAAATTAAATTTTGTTTTCAGTATTCAATAAAAAATTTAAATATTTTATTATTTCATTTCCTTTAGTAATAATATTAATGTAAATAATTTATTGTATTTGTATTCTTAAGGGGTATTAAGGGGGCAAATAATATATGTTTAGCAATAAACCAGGTTTTTCTTTGAATACTTTTATTTTATTCTCAATTCTTATGAAATTCACATTTCATTTCATTGAATATAAATATTTTAATTAATATTTTCAAAACTCTTTGCCTTTTATTCATAACTTTTCCTTTTAATGTCTGTTTGAAGTCCTCAATCTAAGATCTACCCCTTGATCAGGGTTCATTTGCGATTCCTTTTTACTAACTCATTAAAAGATGACTGCATTGAATAACTTTTATTATCTCATCAAATGTCAAAACAGAAACAATTTTGAGTTTACATAAAGCAAAGTGTGATATAATATAAGGAAATATTTATACAAAAACAGTTGAGTCTTGTGTTACAAAAATTGTTTCATTAATATTCTGATTCATAATTCACAACAAAATCGTGTTTTAAGTCCTCTATTGTGTGAAAATTAATTTCCTCATCATTTTTTGGGCCAACACTCCAACACTTCCAGCACTTTATTTGTAAGCAAAACATTACTTTCTCTCAACTTTTCATGTGTTTTATTGAAAATTATTTCAAGTATTCAGGACTGGTATCAAACATTAACCCCAACCAAGTGTTGGCCCTTATAATAGAGTTTTTAAGATAAAAGTGAATATAAATTAAATTCTTCTCATTTTAGTTCATCTTTTGTTACCATTTGTGTAACCATTGAGTGACTAAACTATGATTTTTAAAATTTTTAATGATTTGTCAAAACTTTATATATTATTGAACGCAAGACTTCCTCTTCAATCACTCATTTACTTAATTTTTGTGCTCAAAAGTGAAATAATACTAAAATATACGGAAAGTATTTAATTTGATTAAATCATTACATAATAAACTGAGACTAAAGAGGAGTGTATTTGTGAGTAAATAACTCTATCGATCACTACTTCTTTGAGACTTCAAAAATGTTGTACTCTTTAACATACGTTAGACTAAAGTAAATACAAAATTGACAAAATGCTGATCCAATACAATAGAGGCCTAACACAGACCCAACACAGCTCTTACTCTTTGCTTATCTTTTTTCAGTTGTGTTAAAAAAGTTTTAATTAATATTTTCTTCTCTTTATATAAAAGATTGAAATATTTTTTATAGCATTTTATTTGATATAAAATTTTTAATTAAATAATTACAAAGAAAGGGTTGAATTGTATTATCGTTTGATTCGCACTGATGTTGGTATTGAGGGCAGGGATGAAAAAAAGACTATTAATTGTTGTGAAGCGGTTGAGATAAATGTGATATTTTTGTTGATAACAAAACTGAATAATAAAACTTTAAAATAGATATAAATATTGTGTTTTGTATTCAAATTGAGTTCAGTTTTAATATTGTATTGAATTTTTTTGGATTATCTCTTCTCAAGTCTTTTCATATAAAAACACTTAAAGACTTCAATCATATTAAAGTCTAAACTATTTTTTTGTACATTTTGTTGATATAAACGGCGAATAAATGACGAAAATATTTAGACATAAATCTCTAGAATATTATGTTTTGTTATGTCTATTGAAAAATACAATAATCAGTGATTTGAGACCAGAATTGCCTACAATTGAAAGCCATTACTACTTATGGCTCAAGATTTCAATGAGTGCTAAAAATGAACTCTAAATGCAATTCAGACAAAGGGATTACACGTATGTATGGCTAACTCGTCTCAATCGGAGTAAACCCTTCGCCCAAACCAATTACGGATAATGTTTTGCACGCAATTCACCAAAAAAGTGCTTTAATGCAAAAGCTTTAGACAAAAACTCAGTGCGAAGATGTCTGCGCTCTAAAGGTGTGATCCGCTAAGAGAGGCCAACGGCTCAGCAATGGGTCTCACTTTTGTGGTCTATTCTATTGTCAATTAGACATACCTGAGGCCACACCCGATAATTTGTAGACCCTTTCCAATGGCTTTACTGCTAAAAGTCGGGCATTCGATCACTTTGTTTACATAGAGTTTAGGTAGAGCTCAGGTAGAGCTCAGGTAGTAATTAAAGAACAGATGGAAAATACTTATGAACTTTAGTATCTACTGTTGATGTCGTCTTCGCAGTCAAGAGCTCTGAGGGATCGGCAATTCACGTGCGAACCGACAAAACACGCAATGCTTTTGATGTTCACAAACATTTCAAATATATTATAGAAAATCATTACAAAAGAGCAGTCATTACAGCACTTAAAGTGCTTTTCATATAATCTATATTTGAATTATTTTTAATGAATTCATTAGATTAGTGACCGGACTATAGGTCTACAGGACTACAGAACCATTGGTTTGCATTGATTATTGTCGACACCCTTACAATTAGGATGTCTGACATCTGGCCCTAACTATTGTCCACATTTGATAAAATATATCAATTTTTGGCAACAGTTTATTAAAATCGCATAGTTTTTAAACTCCTTAGGATTGATGCTGTCTTGTGCAACTAGTAAAAAAACACACCTTTCCTACCCTTCAGAATGAATTACATTATATTCTGGGTCTTTACTGAATAACAGATTTTAAATTTTATGCATTTTTTTCACGTTTTTCTGAAGGAATTCAATACAAAAACAATAATCGACTGAATATTCAATTCAATAACAATTCAATTATTTTTCATTTTTATGATTTCATGAAATCAATGAAATATTTGGATAAAAACGAAACAAATTTGTTTTATTACAAATGAAAGATAAAACAAGGAATGAGTAAAAACTATAATTTCAGTTTACAGATAGTTTATCGTTGTTATAGAACAATTAAAGCCCCCATGTCAATTATCCTCTATAATGCGTAGTTTTAGTTAAATATCCCTCATTTGTATACCCTTTATACTCACCTACGACTCCATATATTGCACACCTATATGCGGTATTTTCCATATAATAGATTCCTCAATTAATATATCCCATGTTAACGTCCCATTGAAAATGTGCTCTTAATTCTAACTCCATGATAAATCTCGAAAGAATGCCATGA
Organism: Pantelozetes paolii; assembly: GCA_034687845.1. Classification (NCBI taxonomy): domain Eukaryota; kingdom Metazoa; phylum Arthropoda; class Arachnida; order Sarcoptiformes; family Oribellidae; genus Pantelozetes; species Pantelozetes paolii. The sequence goes on from JAQGAT010000838.1 coordinate 16,651, forward strand.
TAAACTTCCATTAAAGATTTGCTCTCAGCTCAACCCCTGGGTTAAATCCCCATAAAGAATCCCATGTTAAAAAGAGGTGGGGGAATACACACACACACACACCTACAACGATGAAACTATATATTTCAGTTCCTTTAGAAAAGTGAACTTAAAAACTAAAAAATATATAAATTAAGTTCAAATGCGATAAAAATTAATTCAATTCACGTCCAGAGCTTTGAAAGCATTTAATACGAAAAAATGATTTTTTTAATAAATAATCAAAATTTTTCATATATTTAGTCATTTACTGTATACTGTACTTGGTCATATATTCGGTCATTAAACTGAAAGGCTCTGCAAAATATCTAATTAAATGCTAAATCCATTAGTCATTTGCTCTAAGCTTCTGATATACGGCCAGAGCTGTAAGAAAACTGTAAGGATTAAAGTCAAACCTATTATTCATAATAATTGGTTTAAAAATAAAGAAAAATCAATGTTTTATAAAATAATTTTTAATTTCAGACTTTAATTGAATTCAAACCTCAGTTTAAAATTAAGACAAAAGTTTTAATTAAATTTTTGAATATTTATTAATGTTTTTGTTGTAAATCTAAATGAAATAGTATTTATATTTCACATATTCTGTCACTTTTTAAAACTATTTTTGTTTAAATTTTGATCTCTTTTTCTAACATTTTATTTGTCAAAACATTTTACTGTTATTTTGATGAAAGGATTTTTTCCTGGTTTGACCTGTAATTCAATATTTTTTTCCATTAATTAAAGATTAAATACATTTTGTAATTATATTTTAGTGAAGCAATTGAAGCAATGTTAACTCAAAACACATTTTATTAATTAATTGTTTTTTATATTTAGGTCTAAAAGTCTGAAAGTATTGAAGACTTATATAATATATGCGATAATCTGTTGGCATAATTAACAACCGCATTGAGAGCACAGTCATGAATGCGATGCACAGGAAGATTGTCTGCCTATTTGTCATTCAGCTTATACTCATCTCAACCGTGGAGTTGGTCTCTACCAGAAGAGGAGGTAAGAGAGATGTTTGACCTTTTTATATGAGTTTTAAAATATTGAAAACTTTTTGAAAATACAGTGAAATATAAAATATAACTAATTCTTGAATAACTAATAAGAGTTTTCATGTCTTTAGAAATATATTTATAGTTTTTCTGGTTTTAAAAATTCATACATATATTCAGTGATTCACTAAAACTTTTGCTAATTTTTAAATTTTATTATATTTTTATTTTTGCGAAAAGTTTATGAAAGCAAAGTCAAAATGAAATGTAATTTATTCTCTCATATAATGCACTGAAAATCCATTATATTATTGTAAGAACATTAATGTTTTGTACTTCAAAGCTCTGGTATCTATGTTTTTATCATAGGTGACCAAGCTCATCTGCAAAAGGGGGATTTAGAGCCCTTCAGCGCAACACTAAACGAGTGTTTTTGTAATTTTTGATCAATTAATGCGATTTTTTTTTAATTTCAGTTTTCCGAAGGAACTGAAATATATAGTTTGATCGCGATGTGTGTGTATGTATGTGAGCCCCCCCCCCCCACTGAAAGGAAAAACATGGAGGTTTCCGATGAGAACAGATTTTCAATGGGCGTTTACTATGGGGTTCTCTATGGAGATTTAATATGGGGGTTTCTGATGAGATCAGATCTTAAATGGCAGTTTAACCTGGGATTATATTTTCTCTATTTTCAGATTTTAATATTTTCATATTTTTGAAAATATTTTGATTTCGTTTTTAAAACATTAAAAAATATTTTCAGGAATTAGTATCAAATCATTTAATATTAATACTAATTTCCTGAAAACTGAAATTATAGTTTTGATTCATTCCTTGTTAAGACTGAAATGCTTTTGAGAGCATTCATGACATCTCCGGTTGCTTTAAGGATAGGAAACCCTTGGCATCTGTGGTGAGACCAAGGCTTTGATGTTTACCATCAAATGTAGGAATAGTTAAATAGATTGTTATGTCTTATAGTCTTTGCCTTTTGGACTGATTTACGCAAAATAATGGTTTGATTTGTTGTTGGGTTCGTATGTAAGCGTCGGACCAACACATGAAACGACAGTAATTTGATCTCAAACTAAATGAATGCTTAGAGTCGTTAACGACTTGTGCTGTCGTCTATGCCTGTGCTGCCGGTCAGCCCTAATGAGACTGTGACTCAATCTAAGAACTGGTGCTTCGCTTCCCTTATTTAAACTTATTTAACGTATAGTTAAGTTGAGTAAATGGTGAGCACAGGGAGTAAATGGTGAGCACAGGGAGGAAATACGAATCAGGTTTTCAATTGAATTACAAAATCGTTGTCCACTTTTTGGTCGGTCTTTCAAAATATCTATTTATTGTTAAGAATATAGTATTTCGTCGTTTCGTCGCCAAACAAATCAAACAAAAGTTTTTTACGTCTGGATTAGGGGCTGAGCTCTGAGTAAACAATGTCAACACCTTTTACAACACCGAAAGCCGATTTCAGATATTTTGGATTTTTAGCCTTAACTCAAAGTCGGAGTGAAGTGTCTGTGCTTTTAGTGAGAAATTACATTTTAGAAGAAAGCAATTTCTAGTTATAGACATACAGTGAGCCATAAAATACCCAAAAGTTATGTTTCTTTTGAGCTATAATTGAGAAACAGTTTTATTGACGTTATGTTATCGGTATTGCAATACCAGTGCAACAAAAAATCTCATTTAGCCCTTAAATGACACTATTATTCATCTCTTCTCCACTTTTTTTTGTCTCCAAAAACTGAATGAAAATGTTTTTCTCTTTTTCTTCAATAACTTAATTAAAAAAATAATAGAAAGAAAACGAATGACTATTTTCTCAAACATTTCTTAAACATTACATTCATTTGTAAAATATTTAAGAGAACATTGGTTTTGGTTTTTGTGATTATTATTACAAATTGAAGCAAAATATCATTAGATTTATGTCAAACCCTTAGGATTTGCTGCAAATATTTCTCAGATAAATGACTGCTATTTCTTGCGAAGGATTGTATGAATTGAATGTAAATGCAATGAAAGACATGAAAAGTATAGACTATTGAATGAAAAATGAGAGAAAATTTTTATGCAATTTATTTATTCAGTTGACCAAAGATTCTCGTATTTAATAATGAGTGATGAGTGCAGACAAGGAATGGTGGACTGTATGACACCCTTTTGCAAATCATCCCTTTGATGGCCACTCATTCACATCAGACAATGATTAGGGGTTCAGAAGAATAAGACGGAAAATAATCTCTAATTTTGGTTCAGACGCGAAGCTATTGCAGCTCTTATTCATTATATGGTGTCAATCCTACACTTGTCCACAATTACTATCCCTATAACCCAAACCAATGATGAATTTTGTCGTTCAATAATAGGGAAAACTTTCGTTAAATCTATTTCTTCTCTGCCGAAGGTTAGGTCGCTTTGCAGTGGCTTTCAATTTAGGTTTTATTATATGATATGATTTGTGTAAAAAATATTAATAAAAAAGTACATGAATTTCATGTGAAACAGTGGTTACCCAGGGGTGTCATACTCTCAATATTTTAATTTTAAAAGTGATAACAAGCCTTCAATGAATGATTTAGCAAGAAAACTATACTTTCACCTTTTATAGTGATATATCAATTCTGATCGTTAGTCAATAATATTGATAATTAGTTTGTTCTGGATATACTATAATTCCCTTTAAAATGAATCCATGGTTACCCCCATTGGAAATAACTGTCATTTTCTTAGATATTTCAGAAAACTTTCCTTTCATTTGATTTTTGATTTCATTTTGTATTTTGAATCAGAAATTCAGAGATTTTTATATTTTTTCATTCATTCCTTTGAAATGAAAGTTTGATAAGAAGTTATTGAACAATAACAACGTGTTTGAGTCAACCCATTGCTAATGAATATGTGGCCACTACTGGGCCGGTCTGTTGACCCGAATCATCAAACTGTGTGTCAATTACTGTAATAAAAGAAAAGTCAAAATAATTTTAAACAATAATAAATTTTGAGTACTTTTTCGTGCATTAAATGATTGAAACAGTTATTCATTGAAAGACAAAATCATTGTTTTATTCAGTCATTCAATTAAACGATTGATTATTTGTGAAAAATATTCAGATATTCAACAAAACTTATCAAACATTAGAAAAAGGGCTGAAAAAGTGATTTATTTAACCGTTTATTATGTGAACGCGTCTTTGATTTGCATTTATAAAAGTGTAATAAGAAAACAATTATTGGGGAGAGAGTGGGAAGTAATGCAATGATATAAGGGTGTGATATTACACCCAAAGCAAACTTCAATTTTGAGGCAACGGTATGTTCTTTGGCCTAATTTGTAGTTTAATTCAATTCAAACTCAACATTATATTTAGTTATATATAAAATCATGTTTGGAGTGGGAGTTCAGTGCGATTTATGAGTGTTTTAACTTTTCCTTTCTTATTATGCATTCCTTACCAAACATTATGAGAATATTTATTATAATTATTTCTTATATTATTTTTTATTCAGCACTTTATTGAAAACTAAAAGCACTGGAAATTATAGGCTCTGAGAAAATATTTCAATTAATTTTAATCCCAAAATTGGGTCAAAAAAGATATGAAACATAATGTGAGGAAAAACTGTTTTCAATGTTATTGTGATTTATTGCTAATATTTTTATTATTATAAAATCAAACCATAACTGAAAACCTAATGAAGTGAACAAAACATAGTTAACTGTGTTGTGAATGATTGAGTGCAATAATCTTTGCTAATCTCACACACAATCACTTTTCAAGCCTTGAAAGTCAACAAACATTCATTGCTTTTATAAAGAACTCATTGATTGAACAAAATTTATAATAAAATTAAATATTGTTATCATTTGTTAATAAATAAAGATATTTGTGGTCTCTTTTCATGACTCAAATGCATAACATTTATTACATAACAGTCATTACATAAACATTAAAAGTTTAGATTAATTTGTGTTTGATTTATAGAGAAATAGCAGACGTTATGTGATATTGTTGTCATTTGCCTCTAAAATAAAGTGCATTTTTTCATCAGTTTATATGGTTTTCACGTCGTTTTGAACCAATCATCAAATGATAACACATTAACTCCTTTTATAACATCATAGCTATTATTGCATTTAATTTTTGGTCAAATCCTCTGAATATTAGCCAAAAATATATTGAAAGTTGTTTTGAAAAACTTTTTCATCTATTACTACACAAATGTCTGTCTTTTATAATGCAATCAAATTTTAGATATAACTTATATTATATAAAGTATTCATAACGTGATTCATGAGCGCAAAGCAAATAGAAAGTGGAAAAGTGTTCTCTCATATCCTATTCTCTGCACGTACTCTCTCTCTCCTTGTGCTCTCTCTCTCTCTCT
>JAQGAT010000839.1:0-22051 GCA_034687845.1 Pantelozetes paolii
GAGAGAGAGAGAGAGAATGTATGAGAAAATAAAAATAAAAAAGTTTTGACAAAAAGCGAAATTGTTTTGCACTTTATTGCATATACTGTGCTCTAAACTAAGTAACGACTGGAGAAACGCTATCTTTTATATTCTCGTCATCTCTTCTCATCTACCTGTGCTCTCAGTGCTCTTCACTAGTGTCGTCGCCTAAGGGCTGGCGTTTTTTACTTGTGTGCGTTTTATGTCATTTCGTGCACAATATAACCAAACACTGAGACTTAAATTACACAACAAATGAAGACTGAATTGAGAACTGAATACAAAATTAGACAAACATTCAGATTATTGTCCCTAAAAAAGCTCAACTCAGGACTGGATTCAACTCAACTCAACTCAGGGTCTGATTATCTGATTATCTAAAATATTTTGTTACTTTTGCTGACTTCCACAACACATCAGACAAAAAGTGTTGCCATAAGTGAAGTGAATATAAGAAAAATATAATTTCATTAATAATAGTCAAAGAATTCGTCACTTTATTACTCGTTTTAATCTATAATAACTCAAACACTCAGAGACTCTGAGGTTATAATGAGTTTTTGGCCCAAAAGGAAAACTAATTCAAAAATTTTTATTATTGCACTCATAAGGCATAAGACATAAGACATATCCTCATTAACTCTCTGTGCTCTTTGGGCAGTAATAGCGCTCAGGTAGTTATAAGTGGATGGGCAACAAAAATTAAAAATTGGCCACAAGTGTTGTGTGCGCTTCACAATTATTTACATGCTATACATTATGCCAGTGCTCTACAGTGAGGCATTGGCTGTGAGCACAGGTAAGTTATTCATCTGGTGATTGCGTGATCAAACTGTCAAGCATTAACTATAACGCGAACTTCAATTGACCTTCAATTCAATACTCGGTTCCGAATCTTATATATGTTTTTTTGCTATACTTTTTCGACTCCTGTCTTACGCTTAGCCACCCCTTGCCCTCAGGCCTGGATTGCTGTACAGAGTAGTGCACACCTACTAAAGGGTGACCCGTAATATCGATATTGCATTATAATTGCAATATCGCTGAGAAAATCACTCTTCAATTGTAATTGTTTTTCAATTGAAGTCAAATCAAAATTTGAATATTTTCTTCAATCAAATCATATATTTATTTCATAAAGCAATTGAATAAATGGTTTCTTCACTGACGAAAAAATTGGATAACATTTTTTGATGTGAATTATAATTATTGTGCAAAATATAAGTCAATTGTTATTTCATTTCAACTTTAAAACAGTATTATAACTATTATAACAGAAATTATATCTAATATCTGGTAATAAAGTATAGTATTTGTCGTAACGAGTGTTTGAACTGAAAAAGGGATTTCAAGGAAATATTTGATTTGAAAAATACAGTATAAATTCACTGAAAGACTTTGATTACACACAGGAATAACATATTTTGCTATTAAAGTCAAAGTATTTGTTGAAATAGTTTTTTTGGTGAAGTGAAGGCTTTCGTGTCTTAAATGCCAAACATATTGAGTAAAAGCTAAGCAAAAATCGATATGATTTGCGATCACAAAACCAATTTGGGTGTGGATTGAGATTTTTGATTGAAAATAACGTGGGATGGCTTACTTGGACGTATATGTGCTGCACACACACACACACACATACACTAACTACCCGTTGCACTCAATACGTACTGTCAAACAGTGAGTGCACCAGTCATTAGAGGTACTGACGAAAAGGTATAATGAATTTAATAATAAGAAAAGTCGACTTCAAATAGCATTGAGTTTTTTTACTTTGCGTTAAATTACTGATCAAAACATAAATAAAAATGAGTTTATGTTTAATATGATTGGATTGAGTGCTGCGACAGCTCTTAATATATAACTATATCTCGTTTACTCAGGAATGCAGTTAAATATTAGTTAATATTTCCTCATTTAAAACAAAAATCACATTTAAAACTAGACATCAATACTCTATGGGAACAGAAAATGAAAAACAAAAGATAAGTAAAAATAAAACTGCAAAACAAAAAACCCTTACTTTTCTGCTTATACTGTACTTCAGTATTGATGGTCACATCGATTCCATCAATTAATGGCTCATTATTGGGCGCACAGGACTTATTAACGACAGCATAATCACATGAAAAGCACTGGAAGTTTGCTATTTTTGTTTGCGTCTAATCTATCATTAAAATAGCAAAATAGTGGTACGACTTGTGGCCATATATGCCTTCAATTGAAGACATTTTTCTCCTCTTTTTTATTCTTCTCTTAACTCTCTATCAATTAATTTATTTTCATTTATAGCTATTTATGAGAGTTTTATATAACAGACTAATGGCTCACAAGAAAAATGTTTGTCATCAAAACGATGCAATCATTTAGTGATCAGTTGAGCCATCACTGATTGCCGAAGATTTTTATAACCAGTAAGTAATGAGAAGAAAACTGTCTCTGAATATATCAGAAAGTTTTTATCAGTAAATAATAGTTTTCTTTATTATTTGTCAAACTTTTTAAACGTTAAACAGAAATGTTTTGAACACTATTTGAGACTCAAAATCACTAGCATTTGCCTCAAAGGCTGTACAGAATTGCAATTTTCTAGTGCTGTAAAGCCAGTGCTCAGAGGAAAAAGAAAAATAAATAAAAACATATAAAAATCTAAAGATTGTTATTCACATCATCTTATGTGTCGATGTGATAGCTGAGTAGTTTTGCTACCTTTCCCTAAGGTTTATCATTAGTAATAACATTACGTTTTTTCATTATTAAAGACTCTGAAACCAAACAACAGAGCACTGAATGAATAGTCAGTCAAAAGAGACACAGTTTTAAGTGACTTATCGTTAACTTAAGACTAAATACAGTCTTTGACTTCACTTTCCTATCATTTTCTCATTTTTTTTCCTTCTCTTCACTTCTTGTCTATAGTTTTGGTCTTAAGAACAATATTTGGCTGAATGTGTGTCTGGACTTCATTCAAGAGACAGTATGGGCTGCCAGTGCTCTACGCAAAGTCTGCACGCAAGGCAACACTGAATCTTGTGATCTGTGCAACATTTCTTCTGAAACTTAACAACAAACCAAATGATAGCTCTGGTTGTAGTGATATGTCTGCATGTGATGCCAGTGCAGCACTGGTATTGAAGTGCCAGAGATAATGGCATGACTTTGAAATATAACAACAGATATCTGACTCTTAAGAGGAGTAGAGAAGAAAAAAATAAAGTTAATGAAAGATTTGAGCCCTGAATGAGACAGAGCCCAGACCTCCTTCAACATCGCACTCATCAACTTTTCGCATCTCCACCTACCAGTGCTGTGATGCCATAGAGCACACGAGGCCTCAGAAATTGGCAGAGCGTTGTATTAGAGTCTACAAAGCAATTGTTTATTATAAGTCCACCGCCCGTACAGTAGTGCCAAACCCTAAAAACCCTAAACCTTTTAAAAGCCTCCAAAAAAGGTTCACTTCTTTCCTATTCTTCTAATCTTTACTTAAAGTAAGAAAAAGTGATATTTTTGGTCGAAACACAAAATTGGTTATAAAAAACTGATCAAAAGGAGTTCCGCTCATAGAGAAAGCCCAGAGCGCACCGGCAGCACAGGCAGGCGCACACATAGCACACAGTGGGATACTATTGAATCAAAATCACTTGTCATAAACACTCTCTATATATTGGTTCACATTTTTTTTCTCTCGTTTATAATCGGCTTTCAAATCGTTTATATGAGAGGCAAATGTGCTGTTAATTCAGCGTACAGTACATCACAGCACTTGGCGCACAGGTAGCTCTCCAATCAAACCCCCGAAAACACTGCGCCAGACATTCAAAACTTTGTAACAAATTTTACTTTAAATGGTTTTATATGTTATGTAAGTCTGGATGTAAGACAACAATACTTATTACAGAGAATCACAGAAAACATTAAATCATTACAAAAACAAAAATTATAGTCTTTGTTATGAAGACTGCTTTAGAGGAGACCTTTTCTCTACCTGTGCTTAATGTCTCAGCAGAGGAACAAAAGTGAGTCCAGACTTAATGACTACTGATTTGATAGTTTCTAATTTCATACTGACTCCAGATATGCTAATTTTGTTCAATATTATATACCTGTGCACTATATATTGCACTGATAGGTACGGAACGGGCAACGAAAGAGAGCGGAGTGAGTCGATCGCCGAAATTGATGCCATACGAGGAATGAGAGAGATTTTATGGGATGCGAGCGCAGGCAGAGACTATGGGTGTGATATAACTGGCAGCGACTGCACCTTCATTTAGTGCCAAACTTTAGTCAACCGCTCCTTCTTTTAGGTTAAGAAGCGATCGTTATTTCGCTGTATTTTTGTTGTCGAAGAGTTTTGCCATAAATAAGATCAATTACTTTTTTAGCTTTTCGGTACAATATGCCTGTGCTCTACAGTATAGAGGATTGGCATCATCTCTCTGTGCTGTTAAAACACACAAAACAGACGCTTAACTATCCCTTAGAACTAATAAAATGGGTTTCTTTGAGCACTACTTTTGAAAGACGAGTAAAACACATAAGAAATACTGTTTTAGTTAAACACTAAACACATATTCAATGCTTTCAATGCTTTTCCAATGTTTTAAGACTTTTTTCGCTCAAACCTTAAAATCAATGCTAAATAAGACCTAAAAATAACACAATCAATGTGTTTATACACAGAGCGAGAGAGCGGTTGTCTTCGACACCACACCCTTAAGGTTCATAAAAAGTTACGCGCATTGAGTAAAAGCATAGACTGTCAAACCCATCCAGTGCTCACTACTCGCACTCTACTATTTTTATTCAAGAAAAAGAAAATATTTTAATAGCTTTGAGTCGTTTCCCTATCCATATATATGGCACAGGTATTCAAATATGGCATATATGGGCAAAATAGGACTGAAGACTATGACTATCCTATTGAAAGATACCATTTCTGGAATACATTGACAATTGTTTATAAGTTTGTCAAACATTTTCCGATTTTGTCTAACAATCCTATCTAACAATAGACTACTCTTTCTTATGTAATATCAATAGTATATTATGTTTGACTCGTGAGTGAGTGGAAGCGCATCCATGCCTTCAAAATACCTTTCCATTCAATGCCTATGACAGACAGTCTGCCAACGCTTTCAATGTAATAATTATAAGCAAAAAATAGACGAGTTTTTCAAATCAAATGATCAAATGCTTCACAACTTTATGCCTTTCCTTACTTCTGGGTAAAAGTTGTTTCAATTGATTGAATCGATAAGAATAGAGAGAATTTGAGAGAACTTCTGTGAAGTTGTGACCAATTATTATAATTTTTTTGATACAATATTAGAGATATTTTTTTCAATCATAAAAATTGAAAGAAAATTCAGTCTCTATTGAGACCAACAATATATCGCTATCTCTGGCTCTCATGCCTTCAAAGTATTAGATGCTATAAAAACAATCCACAGAGCGTTGAAATATATGAGTGCTCTATAGAATTAGGCATATAATAGGTAAGAGGGAGAGTGTGTGGGGGTATTGTTATGAGAGGGACAGGTAGTGTGTGTTGGCGTTGAATCGTATGTATTGCACGCTTACTTAAACATCACATTAACTTATGGTTCAGTGTTTGTCTAAATTTTTTAGATATGGTTCACAACTCTGATTGCTTTGTATGCAAACTATTATACATATAATTGAAAATTAGATGAAAATATATTTACCTTGTTATGTGTCATACGATGATAATAGAGGTTAGAGCTGGCAGTAAATCGTTTGCCACAAATAGGACCTAAACGTTAAGCACTCATTAGTTTTGATTATTTCATTAAACAATTACTTTATTAATGAATGTTTGGTTTAAAATGAAAAATGAAAGCTATTTTCTGTCGCCTTTTATGCCTCTCTATTGTATAGCAGAAATTCATTGTATGGCAGGTATGGCCACTGACACACACAATAGAATGACTTTATGGGCAACAGGTCTACAAGTATTGTCTGTGTTTGACATGTTGTCGCACCCGCTCTATGGAAAGCAGTCATGCATTCAGTGATTGTCTATATTATTATGTTTTGAGTATTGTTTGGATTTATAGCATATCTTAGACTCTATTATATGGTATCGGAAAGTGTGGATCAAATAAAGCACTCATACATTGATGTGGTTTCTCCCCGCTATGGATGCGCCGGTGTGTGTTGAGTGAGCTACTGGTGCTGAAGCCCTTTCCACACACGTCGCAGACGTGAGGCTATAATAATGAAACATAATTTCAATCAATTTATTAATAATTGAATGCAATCGTGAAAATGAGTGCCAATTAATGCAATAAATGTTACGCTTAGAGCACCCAATGGTTAATTAATCTGCAAATTATGTACGAATGCATACCTTCTCTCCCGTATGTGTTCGCAGATGTCTGCGCAAAAGGGACGGCCTATCAAACGCTTTGCCGCAATACTCGCAAGGTAACATTGTCCTCTCCCTGGGCTTCTTCACGATGACGGGAGTGATGGGTGATTTGGTGATTGGTTCGGGTGATGCTATTGTGCTATAGTTGACCGAAGAGTCGCGTTTGCCGTTTGGTTGGGCGACGGAAACCAATTTTGATTTAATACTATTGATCTTATTGTGAAGTATTGAGTTCTGTGGCGATAGGGAAAGAGATACCGATCCTATCGTTGATGACTTAGACTTAGCCGACAGGTCTAATGTTAGGCCAGCCATCAGTGGCTTCTGGTTCTCATTCTGTGATGAAATGGATAGAGAAGATGAGGAGGAAAGGGATGATGCGGATGATGGCGATGCAACCAATGACATGGATAAGTCTAATGGACTGTCTGTTTGAAGTGAAGACAAATAAAAGTCATATTTAGAGCATTCCATGACTTATGTAATGATTTGTGAAAATATTTATTTGACTTTAAATTCAAAGTAAAATAAAGTTTTAAAATAATTAATGACTTTAACTGACAAACAGTTAGTTTGTGTCAAAGCTTACTCTTATTAATCAAACGTAATCTTAGTTTCAGGGGCTGTATATATAGGGGGAAAACTATATATAACTTATAGATAGGTATCTATCGGTTCATTCAATTCGCAAAAATCACGATATCTTAGATCAGACTCTAAATATCGATAATAAATAAAATTTTTTGAAAAAAATTGTTTCAATTCTTGCCTTCAGTACCGAAAAGGAGGCAAAGAATAAGAGACAAAAATATATCAATTTTGTTATATAACTGATTCACTGAAGAGAAAAACTCATCTGTTTTTAAGTCTCTGAAATGAATGCTCACTTCGACCACAGGGTCAAAACAAAATCACTATTATATATGAGTGGAGAAGAAAATTTCAAAATAAATAAATCGTTGACTTAATTAGTGAAAAGATTTTGCGCTTTGAACACAATTTTTGAAATTTTTAGCTAAGATTTTGCTAATATTTCACTTCAGATGATAATTACCCTGAAGTGTTTGGCGGCATATAAACGTGTGATGATGTGAACGGAGTAATGGTGTCGACGCTAATAGCGATGGATAGAGTGTTGTTGGACTGTATGTGTCGCTCAGTTTCTTCACATCGTAATAGACTATTAGTTCAGTGTTGGGCGAAATGGTTTGTATGGTTTCATAGATAACTTCACCCCTTATTATGCGTCCGATTATGTTAACAGAATCCGTCAATTGGTTGACATGTGTTAGAAATCTAATCCAATTGCAGTGTCGCACCCGTTGGCCATCCACTTCCTGGATCTCATCAAAACAGCCGAACCGGTGGCGGACCTGTCAGTCAGTCATCAAATTAATGTCAATCAATAGGTTTTGAATAAATTTTAAAATATAATTAACAACTCTTTTCTCTGTATAGAGATTGCAATCTATGGGTTAACAACAAAAAAGCAAAGCAAACAAAAGGCAGAAAAAGTTTTGTTTAACTTAATTGAAAACAAAAAATATTTTTTCAAAACAACAAAAATTATTTTAAAACAAATCTTAAACGAAATATTTCTCTCATTACAGAAATTTTAATATAATTTATCACTAATTCTTAGTTTTAATCCTTAAATCAGTATTTTTGTTACTGTACAACAAAAACTACCAGTGCTTATGGGTTAAGGTTAGCATACAAGTAGTGACTTTAATACTAAATAAGTTTGAATTGCATTGCATTTAACAGTTGTTATCAGTAATTAAAAACTCTTTTTACTAATTCTCTTGACTTTGAATATAATTTTTGTTATTTTTTACTGATTTCTTGTGAAAACTGAATATTTTTTCAATCATTTCTTATCTAATGTTTAGCTTTACTTAACCCTTAACTCTCCGGTAGTGTTCAATATAGTAATCATTTGAGAAATTAAAAGCTTTTTGGTTGAAAAGCATCAAAAATTAAGTCAAAAAAGCACTAATTATATGCTTTTATTCACAAAATTGCTGTTTTATCTCATAATAATAAATAATGATTGAAATGAAATCAAATTTAAATGATTTTTTTGGTCATAAATCCTAAGCCATTAAAACCCAAGTGTCGGTTTGGGATCTAATACTCAGTAATGTTTTAGTTGTAGATATGTTTTGGAGATTAAAACTAATTTTTATTTTTCACTTCAATTGAGAGAAAAATTACCACAAATTTAGCCCAAAATCTCTGTCAAATGGTTTCTACTTTTATCACTGAATTTAACTTCACGTTTAAGACTATTAAAAAAATGAGCCGAGATATGAGTAGGCGTTTGGTGTGTGCGATATCTCCCTTTCCCCTATGTCTGAGAGAGTCTCTGAGAGGAATGTTTGATTTCTGCGATCACTTAATGTCTTATAGTTTTTAGTGTTTTATAAAAATTAAAAACAATTTTGATTTCAGTGACTTTTGAGAGGAAATCGTTTGATAATAAGAGTCTCTGAGAAATAAATTGATTCAAAGATAGTATGAAATAAAGAGTAAAAAAGTAAAGACTTTTTTAGCAAAGAAAAAGAAATCGTAATTCAAATGCTGAAAGACCTGCCGGTGCTTATCATTCACTGATATTATATGTAGTAATGATTAACTTAAAGGTAAATAACTTAGTCTTCAATATCATAGGATTGCCATTAAGTTATAGCCATTCAAGTGATAGATATATGAAAATTAAAAGCTTGTTATAAAAACGTCTCATTTAAGTCACTGAATGTAAATCAAATGGCAATTGAAAAATGTCTCAAATATTTTGTGTTTCATTCAACAGAGAAGAAGAGACACTGCAATGAGAAACAAGTGATCAGAAGATGAGAAATAAAAATCAAAATAAAATTTATTTGATTTTAAAATACATATAAATTTTGGGCAAAAATGTATTTACTTTTTGTTAAAATATTTCTCTTTATGTGTCGTATATTTAAAGTTAAATAATTGTTAAACAATTTTTACTCATTTGCATAACTTATTACAGCATAAAAGCGATGAGGTTTTGCTCCCGTTTTTTTCTACCAGTGCTCTCTCTCCTAGCAATCAGTTCTCAATGGAGAACCCAAATTGAGTCCTAATCAATACACAAGTGCTACACAACTGGGTATAACGAATGGCCACTTCATAAATAACTGCATTGAGTGAAGCGATTCAGTTTTGGCAGTAAAGAGTGTTTTGAGTAAGAGATGGAGAAAATTGCAAATGTTTTGCCCCTTTATTACTGAAGCATAAGATATTTGACTAATTTATTATTTAGGAGGTTATCAAACGAACAAAACCAAAATTAAGTCTTGTCTGCCAGAAGGGCTCAGCGCTGAGAGCACTGGTAGTGTAAGAGAGCACAGGGAGAATATTTCTCAAAGAGAGAAAAGGCATAGCAAAACATTATATCAATTGGTTTTTAGAGTAGAAAAAATGAGATCACAGTCTATAAGGGATTATAATATGTAATATGTTCTCAATTTTGTTGTTATGTTATGTTTTGTTCACAAAAGGCTTATAAAAATATTTTAGATAACATTTTTTCACTGCGTTTTTGATTGCTTGTTGTGATATTCACATTATATGTTACTTTTGTTGTTTAGCACAGGGAGAAGGGCTTTGAGGGGTTTGTTTGAACACTCATTTTATTTGCTATTCAGATAATAAGAATAAGAAATTACTTTAAACTAATTTTGATTGCAGTTAAGGGGAGCTAAGGGGCTAATAAATTAAATAACAATCAATAGTGTACTACCAAATGAATAAAGTAATTAACTAATAGATACAGTGCTCTTAGCGCTGGTGCTGTGAAACACCTGAAGTATTAGCTAAAAGGTAGTGAAGAAAGAGAAGTAAATTATTGTTGAGTTTTTCTGACCATTATTTCAAACAGTAGTACAGAATATATATCTCTATTAAATCTGAATTGATTTAAACAATCGTTTATTCGTGCGATTGAACCCAACTTTGAGCGAAATTAATGCCAAAAAAACATATTATTTATATTTACAGTAAATATCCATACATTTAGTGCACAATACATATTCAACAGTGCATTTGAAACAATGATTTTCTTCACTTAAAACAATTATTTCTGTTTCAAACGCCAATCAATTAATCATATTTCCCTCACTATCTATCTCTCAGTCTATTAGCTACCTGGGCTACCAGTGCATGATCCCAATGACATTTAGTTGGAGAACAAAAAAGTTGAAGTAATTATTGGTTTAATTTTCTATAACTGACGACTGAGTTATAAAAACCACAGGAATTGAGAGATATATAGAGTAAGAGTGAAAATGTATAGCAATTTGAAGAGTGAGTTAGGATTTGAGAGAATAATAAGAAACTGAAGGAAAATGTGGAAAAAATTAAGGTTTGGGATCATTGAGCTCAACTGACAGGTGAACCGGCAGAAACAAAATTATGTTTTTCTAATACATCACTGGCTTTACTGTTAGAAAGTTTTTTCTATTAGTGAGAAAAAGTATACAAAGAATAATATGAATACACTTTTCGGCTCTCAATAGAAACCAATAATTCAAAACACAAAGCAGAGCACAAGAGCACAGGTAGCCTTAATAGGACAGGCTTTGGCTGAGATTGACTTTTTTTCTTTTCTTTCATTTTTACTCTTATTTCAGTTGTTGTTGTTTTTTGCTATTATTAATAGTAGTTTCAAATATAGGTGAAGAAGAGATCTTCCATTAAGACTTGAAGACAATAATGAACGGTCAGATCGCCGGTGGATATGCTATCTGTGCTGCAGACACGCCTTCATTTTTGATTATACAGTTATGCTATCTGTGCTTAATATACACACAATGCTAGCCTTATATGAAAATTTATATACAAAGAGAGAGACAATTGAGGCAAACATTGGCTGATATGAGAGCAGAAGAAGAATAAGTTTTTCATAAATTAAAATCAAAACAAAAATAAGATCTGAAGAAAAAACCTTTGCATCGCTTTTGAGGACCAGTTCTCTCTCACACACACAGATATTCAGTGCACAGGCATAAGATGCAGATGCCTTAGAGATGCGCTTTTAATATAAAACTCTTGTACTGAATGCCGCGCCCTTATATATGCCTGTGCTGTTTAGCTCAGGTGATGTACGTTTTGAGATTACCGTTTACATATTGTCGATACCATCTAATTATAGGCGTTCTCTCTTCCATAACCCAGAGCTATGCCACTGGTTATATAATATATGGCAGAGCACTGAGAGCACAGAGCAAAAAATCAGTGCCTTTTTTATATAACATATAATATATGATCAAATAAATGGTTGCGCTCTTCTTCTCCATCAACTTTTTGTTGTCGTTCCTCAAACTGAGCCATGAATTCAATGCATTGAACAAAAAAGTATCAAAAACTTCTTTTAATTCAGTTTTGATGTGTATGTAAGGGCTATAGCACTGATAAATTAGATGGTCGTGCAGTCCCTATAACTCTTAACTACAGTATAACTAATATTAAACTCCACCTGACTTTCCGTTGGAGGCTATATATGAACTCCTCTTTCTTCTGCTACCTGTGCTACTGGTGAAGCACTGGTGATCTGTTCCCTGCTCTCTGTCTCGATCTGATGATGAGAAAGACTGTGCTATCACTCCATTTCACACGCGATTTAATGTATGCCTCAATTAACAAAACGATATACCCCTATATAAATGCCCCTTATTTTTAACCCCCTTAAGAATATTGTCTCTAATTTCTGGTATAATATATACAACTAATGAATATATTTTTTATTCATTAATAATAATCTCTTTTAATATTTTATTTATGTTTTTGAAGATATCATTAAAAAATATTTCATTAATTTTAGTTTTCAATTGACTTTTGGAAGTGATTTTTGGGTCCAAAAGAAGTTCACTTCGTATTTGAGTTTATTTTTGTGATTGAATTGATTTTTTAAATTGAAAATTAAATTTCAAAAAACAAAACCCAAAAATCAAAACAATTTTTTCCGTTTCATAAAACTCTGATCTCTTTTTTCGCAATTAAAAGTCATTTCGCTATAAATTTTAAAATTAATTTAAATTAAAGTCTTATTTCTTTTGCAAAAGAAATACCTTTTTGTCTGTATTTCAACACTTTATGTCTTTTGGCAACACTTTAGAGCAAAAGAAATAAAATCATTGCAAAAATAATTGCAAATATCGACCGATTTGTCTATCAGTTTGTGAAAAAATATAATACTTGTGCGCCAAAAGAAAAATATACTCTTAATTACTTTAATATATCATATTATGAGATACCTGTGCTCTATGTGTCAAATGTAAAGTAAATTATATACAGTTGGCTCTGAGCTAATGATTAACATAATTATCAAAACTCTCTTTATTTTAAATAATTATCAAAATTTGTGTTTCATTTTAATATATTGTTTTCATCAGCAGTAGTAGTAGTCAGAGGCCAGGTATGACCCAAACAATTATATACAGCTTCTGATAAATAATGCTTTTGTTTCGTAATAATAAAAAGCCTTAAATGATGTTAAAGTATTTTTGATGTAATTTTCTTAACATTAAAATTGTTAATAACTTCAAGTGTTTTGCATTAAACACAATACCTGTGCTATAATAGAGACGGAGAGCCAAAAGAAAAGCAGTACTAAAGTGATCACTACTTTGTTAAGCTAATGAAATGAATCCATTGTTAATACCAGTGCTGTTTATGAGCTCAGGGATAGTGAGCTTCAAATATAAAATTATTCACAAAAATAATAATAAGTAAAAAATATTTCCTCTTTTTTGTTGTTTTAGTTATAATGAACACAAAGTGTCAGAAAAAATATGATTTATCACTGAATCAGTGAATCAATTATTAATTTATTATATTTTTTGTTCATTTTTCTTATTATATTTCCATAGATTATAGTGTGATATATGACATAACCAGTAATAGAGTACCAGCGCTGACATTGAAAATTACAAAAAACGTCTGAGAAATGCTGAGAAAAATATATAATAAAGTGCTACTGAATGCAAACGTTTGCTAACATTTGCTATCATTTTGTTAAACATTTGTTCATTTTCTTTGTCAGTGATTTAATTTAGTCAATGCATGACTTGAAAGGCCTTCCACTCTATCGACAGTTTGCTTACAGATTGTGTGAAACAAAAAAATTGTTTTCATTTCAATCATATGTTTGAAATGTTTGAGAAAAATGATAATATGAGTGAAAAACAACTTTTCAGTTGAAAATAAATTGATATAAACTTTTCAATTAAACTGCAATTTAATGGTTAGTACTGTGAGTGTGTGCTATATAAAAAGCATTTGCTTCAAACTACCAGTGCATAAGTCACTCGACATTTTCAATTTAATAATATTAATGATGTGATAGTTTTGTCTCTCATTTGGCTCTCATTTTTTCTCACTTTATTTCTCTTAACACATGAAAAGATCCCTATTTTCGATGAATAGGAGCTATAATTCAATTGGTTTCCAGTGTTGGGCACTGTTAGTGGCACTTGTAGGCACAGAGAGAGTCAGGTGCTCTACGCTATTCCCAGATTACATACTGTTCTCGCAATAGGTTTTTCTCATCTAATTTTGTTGATCTATTCGTTAAAATCAGATCCACTTTAGCAGTGCTTTTGAACGTGAGTTGAATTATATGTGCGTTTAGTATGACTTATTTGAGTAGGCAGTAGCACACGGGCGCACACATGCACCTGAGTTATTGCATCGCCAGTACCTAACCTACGATCTAATACCTGTGCCATAAGAATGAGAGAATTCGCACCACATTTTTGCAGTTATAATAACTACTGATAATTTGAAAACGAGTGGATATTATAGTCTTTTCTCTAAATTATGGTTAGAGTCGATGGGAAACAAGTGGTACCTGTGCTGTTAACTATATGAGCTACCTGGGTACAGTAGTAGAGCAAACTAATAATCCTACATATATTATATGTGTAATTAATCATTGACTTCATGTGAAATCACGACTTTTAAAGCGCACACAAACTTCACAACTGATGCCTGGCTTTACATATCTGGGCGATAGAGTGCCGGTGAAAACCTGTGCTATTACTTACGAGTGCTAATCCTCTGCTCCTCTCAAGAATTTACTCAATTTTTACTATAATTCTCATCCGAATAGAGCTTCTGTTTGCAAATAAATCTCTAATCAAGATAGAGAGGGAAAGGGAGGGATGGAGAGAGAGAGAGAGAGAGAGAGAGAGAGAGAGAGAGAGAGAGAGAGAGAGATTTGATCGATAGATAGGAAAGAATTTAAAAGAAATATCATAACTATTATCACAAATATTTGCTTTGCTTTTGCTTTTGCATTCAACACCGCAGCATATATTGGCAATTATGCCCCTTTCAGGTGACATAAACATCAAATGACAGAAAAATGCATAAGAGATCTGAAGTCGATAATCACTTACATCGTTATCGTCTAACAGACTGTAAACCTCAAGTCTGTCCAAACGTATAGTGCCCTGGAATGGTAGAAAGAGAGTGCCCTTCCTAATATTTTGATTGCTCCAGACACAAACACCCATCTCATACACGCGACTCGACTTATTGTCTTTGCTCTTCTTGAAGCCGTTCCTTATCGGCGAAGTGATGTCGTTCTCACGCGGGCGCAGGACTAGACTGAACTCGGGTGGGATGAGTACACAGGTCTCCATAATTGCAATCAACTTATTATTAATAATAATTAAAGCAAACAATCAATGAATGAATGATTTGAACGAAAACTGATGTCAAAAATAAAAGTTTATATAATCTGACGATTATTTTGGTGTATATTCACTGGTTTAGAGTCAAAAACATAACTTAAGTGTTGAACAGAAAATGTTAACAAAATATTTGATTAAGATTTTCAGAAATCAATTCAAAATATGAGTGAAAGTTGTGTTAAAAAATAATAAAACTAAAGATCTTTAAAGCATTTGTTGAGTAAAATAAGTCGATCTTTAATGTATACGCGACTCGACTTGAATGTAAGCTAAGATCCAGAGCTCTGGAGGATTGCACATCCACTCTGTCTATGGGTTGTGCAGACATTGGCTGAGCACAGGGCTGCTATGGTGATGCTGGCACTTGGAGGCCGTCCCTGTCTTTAAGTTTACAAATTGTAAAAAACATTTATTCTCTTTAGCGCTGGAATTGATGGCAATATTCAGTATTAATAGGAAATTATTAATCGATTTGTTTATTGAACCAATGGTTCGCTCCTATGGTTTGCATCAATGGTTAGTCAGGTTTTTCTGTTCCCGTGTCCACAACTCTATGCAAATCAGTAATCATTTTAAGGGAAATGCAATCAAAAAAGTTTATATTAAAAGTTTCTCTTCCAATAGATTCTTATGGGAGCACATGCTCTCCACACTGAGAGCACAGGCAGTTCATCACTGGAAGGTATTTTTTACGTGCAGCCACAATACATACCTGCGCGCTATCTCACTAATAACACTGTACACAGCACTGGCAGTACGTGCAAAGTGCAGGTGATTTCAGACATAACCAGAAGTTTTTTAATTTTAATGCCTTTTGATATACTGGACGACTGTCTGTCCTCTCCTTCTGATGATATGCCGGAGCTTTTGAGTCATTGTATAGAGACTTTTGGGTCATATGTGGACAGTGAGCACAGGGAGGCGAATATACATTATAATATGAGTTATAATTATTGAGAGAATGTACTGTAATTTATATTCAGGTAAAGTTATTTATATAATAAATTGTTATGAGTAGTACTGCAGTGAATGCCTGTCCCATCAAAAGAGCACACGAATGAAAATGCAGCGCCAAATGCAAGGATTATTATCTTTGTTGTTGTTGTGCACTCACTTCACTCACATTTCCTATTATTTGAAGGTTTTATACATTAAAATCGAGTCCAAGAGCTGGAGTCGGAGCCCCAGGTGTTTGGTCTTACCCTATGAGCTGACAGAGCTGTCTCATTCTCAGCTGCCATCGATTTGGCTCCGATTCGCTCTTTCGGACACTAATATCAATGGTTTGTTAGCCTTGTGTTTGATATACATCACTTGCAGTGCACACTAACCAGTGACCAAATACAAGTGCGATCTCTGGAAACTGTTAGCAGAAAGAGCTGCAGGAGTTGTCATAAGTTCTGGTGCATCAATGCTACCGTTCCACTACCAGTGCGTTTCACGCAATACTACTATTTGTTATGCTTTTTACTCATTCACTCTCTGTCTCTGTCTCTCAATTCATATCTCTGTCTCTTCTCTGTAGAGAAGGCATAGGTTTTGAGTGAAATTCATGACTGAATTGAAGAGAAAATTAAAAATTGTTTAAAAAATTGTAATAAAAGAGCAAAACATTGAAAAACATTGAAAACATTGCAAACACAACACAACAGACAAATGCCATTCACTTAAATGTGTTCAATGTGTTTGAGGTGTTATGCCTTATCTCCTATTATAATGGTTCGCCTCCTCATACCTGTGCTCTCATACACACAATCATACAATAAATGTTCAATTTTTTCTCATTTAATCATTTTCTCTCTAAACTCTGACTGACATATGGCTTATGGCTTAGGAATTGGTGTTTTGTATTGTGTTTAGCGCTGTATTGCGTTTTGAGGACTGACTGATGTTGAATGTGATGGATGAAACTTATTGAAATTTCATGGATCACATGAATAAAATGCACGCGTAATAGACAATACACACAACACAGATAGGCTATTGGGATGAGTGCTGTCGGTTGAGTGCCCTTAAGTCAAAGTGAAAGCAAACCAATAGATAAGAAATATAATGTAATTTCTAAATGAATGCACGACTCAGTGATCGCTGGCATTGTGTTCTGGAACAGTCAATAATGAAGTATATAATGAAGAATAGATCCAAACAACTGCATCCCAGCGCCAAAAAAGGACTGGCATTTGCGACCCATTCCCTGAAGCAGTTGCCGCACACCAAACACAAACCGATATATCGATCACATCTTCAAAAGTATTTCGCGAAACAAAACAAAAATAAATTTCAAACACAAGAAGAAAAAGCAAAGAATGAAATGCAATGAATGTATTCAGACATTGACTGTCACTTTGTTTTGTCTGAAAATATCAATAAATATAAATTCCGATGAGTTTTTCACTTCAATCAGATTGCAAGTGAGGTAACAGATGGGTCGGGTATGCAGTTATAATGACTGTCACATAAGATCCAGTGATTCTGTAGAAAGAAATTCTTTGATTGTTTCGGAGTCTTTGCTTTTGATTATCAATTTGAGAGACGAATCGCTCTTTTGATGAGTTTATGTGCAAAACATTAGTAAAAAGTTTTTTTTAATATATTTCTTATTATTTACTCCAAAGTTGAGATGACTTTTTGAAAGATCTATGAATTTTGCAAAAACAGGTTTTCCTGTTAGTGCGGCATAACTGAGCCAAAAATTATTAAGTAAACTAAAGCATAGTAACCATTGCTGTACTCAATATACCGATGCTTTTTAGACCTGAAGTGCACTATTATTTTGATTTCACACAACATAACACACATTACCGGACCAACAGATAAATGCATTTTTATATTTTCTGAGATGATATACCACTTGAATAGATGAGTGCCTCTATTATACTACTGGTGCTCATCATTACTTACTGTTTCTTTTATTCCCATTTCTATTCACTTATATTTTATTTTTATATTTCAAACTCCAGACCCTATTCTAACCATTCCTACAATGAATTCAATTTATATTAATATTTAATATTAATATTTTATCTATTTTTCAATTCTTTGCAACAAAAATACAAAAATAGATAATTTTCAGTAAAGACTCAGACATTAAGTGCTCTTAATTTGGATCAAATGAAATGATCCAAAGAATAGGCTGCCATAGAATTGGCCTAATTTTGAGCACAAAAACGCTTTTTAATACTTTTTTCATGTGTTTCCTCTCTCATTCACAATCGCCAGTGCCATCGCATGTCTTATTATTGTCTGTCATTAACATTGCACTGCTTTTTCTGAAATGCATTTATTTTTATTCATTATATTCTTCTCTTCCTTTGACTCCAAAAAGTTAAATGATTTTCATGACTAAAGTTTAGGTAATGTTTAGCAAAGGTTTGTTATGTTTTGTTGATAGCATCCGATCCCCCAATCCGTCCAATCGGTCGGTATGTCGAATCTGATTGCGTGCAAAGTCTTAATAATTTTTCTCTTCATTTCTCTTCTGCCATCCATTTATGCCAAAAGTCTTATCGTTTGTGCAGAAAATAATTACCATTTTTTGTACTCTATTTCTAAACCAAAAACTATTTGCACTAAAACTGCATTTCACTGACTCTTAACAACAAAAAAAGGCAAACGATTTGTGAAAATAAAATCAATTTTCAAAATTCATATTCAATTTTAAGTTTGTTTTTCTCAATATTCAGATTCACTTTAAATATATTCAAAAAAACTATTTGTAAAATATTGTGTCGAAAATCTCATTAAAAAGTTATTTTCGCGCCTTTCCTCTGCCGCCCCCTCCCTTCCCGCCCCTTCTTTGTCTCTCTCTTGAATGAGACGAAACACTCCTATCTTTCCCTCAATTCCGGTCACAAATTAATCGATTTAATCAAATGCTGAATAACTTTTGATCTGATCTTTCACTGAGTCGACAGACACTCAGCATAAATGAGAAAAAGTTTTTTTTGTTGAAGTGAAGAGAAAACAAGAAAAATAATTTGCAATTTAATTGAGGTTATCCTGCGGTGGGAAACAGGAAGGAAAGCACATTCTTTAAGGCGAGTGCTTTATGCCAGTGCTAGACAGGACAGTGAGAGCCACTGATATTGAGACAGAGAGATATCGGTGCTATAAAAATGAGCTAAAAGTGCTCTGTTTTTTGTTGAAGTGAAAACTGCTTCTGAACCGCACGTCTATCTAAAGCAAAAGTTAAAGGACAGGCTGATTGTGTGTGTGTGCCTACCTGTGCGCCTGTTTTTCTAATAAGTAGCATATATTTGTTGTTTTAATTTCAGTGCAATCCTTGGCTTCACAGCAGGGATGGTATACTTGGCTATACTTTCGGTGAAATCGTTCCCAATCTTAAGTGTTCATCACATTTACGTTATGTAAAAACTTATCGTCAATCAGAGCAACCATTATGTATGACTTCCTCGCACTATATATAGCAATAGTGTATATACCTGTGCTCTGTCTCTATAAGTGTGGGAAATTAGTTTTTCAAAGAGCTATGCATTGAAAGAAAGACAACTACTCTTTAGAGAAATATATTAATGACTAAAAACATTGAAAATAGTGAGAGAAGAGAGCATTAAAGTAGAGATGGATTGGGAGCCCAACCGATCCTTTAAGGCTTTGGACGTTCTGTTAATTTAGTCTAATATTATGGCATGAGATTCGTGACTCAAGTTGAAAACCTGCACGACCTATGATCTACCTGTGCTCTCTACTGGTCTTATGATCCTAACGATTGCTACCAACGATGCCACTGATGCCAAAACACCATAAGAAACTGCAAGAACTGGTAGTTTCTTCAAAAACTAATAGCAATTCCAGTGGAAAACCCGGTTATACTGTAGTGTGAGAGAAGGCAAGGCTGGGCTACCGATTGTGCACAACCTGTCTATAAAAATGTAATTTAATGTATGTTATGCTATGGTGTGGCACAAGATTATCAATGAGAAAGACTGTATGGGAAGGTATGAGATAAGAAGAAGACAAGAAGAGAAGGGGGGAGAGAGAGAGAGAGAGAGAGAGAGAGAGAGAGTGAGAGAGAGACAGACAGAGACAGACAGAGAGAGAGAGAGAGACCCTATGATGAAATGATCCAGCTCATAGAATTTTGATATAAATGTCTTATTGGTATTTCAATCATATATTTTTGTATCCAAAGGGAAATAAATAGTAATTATTGTTTGCAATAAACCTTTCATTTCATGAATTTGTTGCCAAAAACTCATTATTTGTTTTCTTTTATATCAAAACTAATAAACATTTTGATTCAAACTAAGAAAGCATAAGTTATTTAATAATTGTGGTAATAAAATGTGAACCTAGTGTGCAATTTTAATACCAGGGTCAAACAATCCATGTTTTCACAACTCATTTATCTCTAACTTTCATCTCTTGTCTAAGCATTTGATATGAGATATAAATAATATTTTTTGTATAAATCTTTTGATAGAAAATCATATTTTCTGACAAATTAAACAAAAATATTCATTAATTTTATAGACATTTAGCTATTTTTTGTCAAAATTGATAACAATTGACTGAATCTTGTCTTTTGTTATGAAATATTTATTTATAAAACATTGAAACCCATTAATGGTATTAAAATTAATAGTTTATAAAATTCAATAGACATTTACTAATTATAAAAATATCAAAAGTTTTGTCCAAATCTTTGTTTCAATTAAAATATTGTATAAATTCAGTCATTGAATAAAAATTTAATATTTTATTGAAATTACAAATTGTTTTAAAAGTCGTCTGAAATGTAATTATGTTTTTTGTATTGAATGAGAAAATTGTGATTAAAGTTAGACTAAAATTTATACGAAGTATATTTGCTTTCATCGGCTTTTGATTTAACCCTCGGTTCAGACTTTTTGGTTAAAATTGGTCTAACTTTTGGCAGCGTTTCCCCGGAGTCTGAATCAATTGTGTCTATGGATTGACTCAAATCATAGTCTTTGCTCTGATTTTCAATGTATTTCACATTTTGTTGTTTTTTGTCTGAAATATCAATTTATTATTTCATGGATTACTAAATCATTAAAAAATGTTTACTCTTTGTGACACAAATGACAACAAAAACTATGACCGGAATTATGGCCAGAAGTAGTAAAACAATGCAAACAATGATCACAATTACTAAGAAATCTTCATTTCCTTCAGTGCTGTCAGTAGTGCTGACAGTCGTTCCCGTGTCTGAAACCTCCGTACAATCTTTGAGTGATTTCTGAGTACAGGTCTGAAACCAATTATAATTAAATCCAATTATGACTTCATTTCTATACCTTTTTGAGTGAATTTACAAAACAATATGTAATACCAGACCTATTGGTGACGAGAACTGCATAGAAATTGATTGTAGGGAACGGGAAAACAGCACTAATATGTAAGTTACTATCAAATGTGTCGAGTCGTGGGACATTGGTTTGACTCCAATCTCCGACATTATCACTGAATGCGCCCGCTATCATCCGACGGATAAAAACATCCCTTTCCTTCAACTGTTGTAAAATAACAAAGCGCTGGTAAGGCATAACTCTTCCGACTATTAGACCAAATGCTAGGAATGGTCTGAAAATTGTTAAATTTGTATAAGGGTTGTCAAACCATCGCTTGGGAACATAACTGTCTTTATAGAGGTCTTCATATTCCTCGCCCTCCTGTCCACAAATAAATTCAGTTCAGGGGTTGTAGTACTGAATAAATCAAATAATTCAATGAATGGACAAAACCTTATAAAATCCTCTCCAAAATGAGGTGGTATTGTCTTTATTGTCAAAAATAGGGAATATATAAGACATGTTATATCGTTTGGGATAGTCATTGACATCAGAGTATTTGATTGCAAGGTCTGGTATGGGATCGGATGTCTTCACTAAACTGATGGCCCAAATGTGTTGTCCGATCACAA
>JAQGAT010000840.1:0-22037 GCA_034687845.1 Pantelozetes paolii
CTCTCTCTCTCTCTCTCTCTCTCTCTCTCTCTCTCTCCAAAGTAATGGTCAATATTTGTGATAAAACTGAATTATGACTAATACGAGGGGCAGTTATGAACGAAACTTAATATTTTGAAAATAAATTTCAATATTTTCTTCAATAACAACAGGATTTGTGACCAATATATCCCACAAATACTCCAAATGTATTAAAAAAATGATGATTTTTGCGAAAAAAGAGAGAAAAGCGTTGTTTTGTGTCAATTGTTGTGAAATTTTATGAATCCCTGAGTATTTGTTAAGTCATTAGACTCTAAGCAATGGAAAGATTTATGTCTTCTAATAGTCATATGAATTATAAATTATAATTATCTTCAAAATCATTACTCATTTAGTGATATCAAGGGATAAAATATAAATGCTTTTGGAAAGGGATTCAAATAAATATAAAACCAATTGTGAAACCCCTTTGACTTATATTTTTAAATTTATACCCCTTTTAAAAATCCCTTAAAACACGACACAGTTATTGAACTCTAAGAGAGATTTGAAGTAATATTTTGTTTAAAATAATATTTTTGAAGTAAATCTGAAATTATTTACAGATTTTGAGGTTTATTACACAAAAATAAAAAATTTAGTAAAAGTCGAGTGCAGTGTTGTGTTGGGATGTGTGGGCGCGACTCAAATGAAACAATTTTTGTATAATGTTTGGCTGTAATGATGTTTTTGTGAATACCAGTGCATCCGTGTTAAGCAATCGATCAAATAAGACATAAAAATAGTTGAGTCGTTCCCAAAATCATTGATTTGGTCAATATAAGGGGTATGAATGGTCAGTTGGTTTAAATTGATGGATATTGAGCATTTAGATTACATGAGAAGGGTTATTTTGTAGTAACAAATTGGCAAACATACTGTTTCCTTTCAAAATGTGCTGTATTTTCGAAAATATAATAATAGTATCCTTAAACCCCTTCCCCCTTAGCTATAGTTCGTTATAAAGACGATCCAAAGGCAAACAAATGCAATGTTTGCACAAAAATATTAATATTTTGCAAAGAATTCAATTCAAACGACAATTAATTCCTTAAAACTTATAAAAACTTTTTTATTTCATAATTTGAATAAAAATTCATTTCATTTCTTAAAAATATGTTTTGATTTCAAATGTTTGAATCATTTACTCATTTAATGCAAATAATAATAACAAAAAAATATTTTTGTAATCAATGTTACAATAAATTTCACTTTTATTTACATTTGATATAACATCAAAGTAATGTCCAAAACATTAGTGCAATAAAACACGACTTCTCCCTTAATCTCAATTCATAAACACATTAGACTAACAGATCTCATAATACATAACACAATTGTTTGCTTTTATCAAAAAATATACCCTGGTTGTACAATATATTGAACTTTTATCGTGACTGTGATATGAAATGCAATACTTTGTAAGTTTGTTATTATTTTTCTCACCATTTGTTAAATGATATATCAGTTGTGCAGTGAATGACAGACACAACACAATGGGAATGAATGTATTATATGATAAAATCAATTATATATTAAACAAAAATGAATTTTCCTTTTGTTATACCAATCCTTACACAACAATACCGTTAAACCATCTCTTAGTGTCTCATAGTCTTAGACTTATAGGAAATTTGCTTTCATTTACTCCTAATATCAATACTGAGTGACAATAAATGTGGAAAAGTTCTGATTCTCTCTCAAATCAAACTTAACTCAAAGTCTGTATATCCATATACTGTTACTTTATATACCAGTGCCCACTGTATTACTGGCACTACTTTCCTACTATTGTTAGAC
Organism: Pantelozetes paolii; assembly: GCA_034687845.1. Taxonomy (NCBI): domain Eukaryota; kingdom Metazoa; phylum Arthropoda; class Arachnida; order Sarcoptiformes; family Oribellidae; genus Pantelozetes; species Pantelozetes paolii. Next base: position 1,822 of record JAQGAT010000840.1, read on the forward strand.
CACAAGAATAAACAGCTGACCCTTAGGACTGGCATTATAGACATCAACAAAACTCATTTGACGGAAGAGATGGATGTCTAATGGATGGGTTGTACAGATAGAGAGCCAGAGCTTTGACAAACTTAACAACATATCAGAGGACAAACTGCTGGACAGTGGAAGTATAGATCGCAAATGCCGTTCCAGTGCTTGCATTGTACAGAAGACTTGTATTACTCCTATTGTCTGACAATCCGTTTGAATCACTTTTTGGTCAAAACTGATGTTCACTTCTCTTATTATTTTCTTTCATGACTGATGACAAACAACACACAATGCGATCTGAGTTTCTCATCTCATTCCCGGCCATATCTGACTAAGAAAAAGGCAATTTGATTATGATATGCCTGTCCTCTACTCTACTGTACCTCCAAATGAATTAAGCATTAGTTCATAAAAAACACATCAAATTATATGACTTTTATGTCTTTTCAGGCTTTATATACGAAAACTTACAATAAATAACAAAACACTTAATGTTTTATAATTTTATGACAATCTCTGCGATAAATAATTTCAAACCAAAACTGAATAATAATTTTTTTAATTTACAGCCAAAGAGCCAATAATTTAATACTTGATTTTAATCAGGGGTTAAAACGCAAACGTTTTTTCCCAACTTGTCTCCAGATTTGCATTTAATTCAAAGGTTTACTCACTTTTTTCATCGATTAGATTAAATGCAAATAATTTTTAAACAGAAATTCAAAGCAACAATTATTTCAATGAATATTTGAAGTAAATATTTAATTAGATTTTAAATCAACCAAAAGTTGAAAATATTAATGTCTTTTTCAGTATTTGTATTATTTTTCAATCATTTTCGCATCAGATTTGTTGTAATATTTCAAAAATATTTGAGACATTTTATGCTCTGATTCTTCATCTTTAAGATTCAATAGACTTTCATTAAAGTTAACAAATTATGTGAACAATAATTGTTTGTAAATAATTGAAACACAAAATCATAAATAATTATTGATTTTAGTCTTTAAATCGTTTAAATGTTTTCATGTATTTATGAAAAATAAAGAAAAATACAAATTATTATAACACAAGAAATAATAAGTAAATAATAATCTAATAAAAAATTAAATGACTTATAGTTTGCAACTAAATTGAAAACATTTTGCAAATATTTGATAAATATTTTATATCAGATTAAAAAATAATAATTTGAATGCAATTAACAATATTTTAATTTAATTATTAACTCATTTAAACTTTTGAGTTAAAAGTTTTAACTAAACGTGAAATTATTAAATATTTTGATACATTTCCTCAACAGTTACTGATATCTGGTTTTATTGGTTATGAAAAAAAATTGATTACAAATATAATCACGAAATAAAATATTAAATGAAAATCTTTTTAAACATTAAATTTTCTGATAAAAAGATTAGTCTATTATAAAGATGTTTGTTATTAAGAGATGATTGCCTTAAGTCTTAAGATCTGAATAATTATATAAAAAATCATTTCATAATAAATCAAAGTTTTATTTATAAATATTCAACTCTTTGGTCAGTATTTTGAGAAATATTTTAATCAAAAGTCATTTGCGATAAATATTTTATGAAATTTTATGTATTAATGAATAAAAATATAATTAAAATAACAATTTATTGATTAATATCTGGTTTTTTGATATGAAATCTAAATCTAATTAAAATATTTCAGATAATCTCCAAATACAACGATTTATTACAATTAGTTTTGAATCAAAAGTTAATTTAAAACCAATTTTGTGTAAAAAGTCTAATATTTTTTAAAACAAAAGTTTATTTCTTATAAATCAATGAATAATTCAATTAAAAAGTTATATATATATTGAAATATATTTCCATTGACTGAACAGAAGTTTAGTTTTTCTTGATTTCTATCAATTTTATCCAAAAATCTGCGAGAATTTGAACACAAGAGGGGACTGACGGGTCTGATGGCAGTGAAAGCACTGTCAGGCCATCCAATGAAATGTAAATCGTTTTGGACAACGAATAAGAGATTGAATTTTGATTGAAAGCAAATCTCAATCAAAACTGTTTAATGAAAATAACTTTTAACTAATGATAACATTTTCGCAAACTTTCCATTAGTTCTGTAAATAGTTTGGACAAAAACTTTGACATTTAAGATGAATGTTATTGTGTGAGAACCGGGAGGGGACGGGTCATAATTGAAGTGACCCTCCATTGGCTTGTTTTGTCTAATGAAAGCAATCATTGCTAACAAATTTGGCGCTCATTGCGGGCGGGGATCATATGGACAGACATTAATCAATGTATCGATCGATTGGTTTACAGTTTATATTCATTAAATCAAACATTAATTCTTAATTGGATTTCATTTGACGTAAAACTCATACAAAAAAAATCCCAATGAATTACAAGGGTTATAAAACTTTTAATTTTACCCCTTAAGCGTGACTTTTGTGCAAAATATTTGAAAAATTTAAATAATATGTAATAATTGATAGATTTTTTATTACTAAAGATTTTGTGACTAAACTGAGCCACGAATTAAAAATTATTTGATATTAGAAATAAATTTCTTGTGTTTTATAACAAAACAAAATAATTTCAATATATTTATTGAAAGATATATTAAATGATAATTATTTGCCAAAAACTGGCGATTAATTAATTATGTGTTTAATTGAATCATTGCCAACAAATGTGAGCAAAAGTTTTGCTTAAATTGTATAACATTTAAATTCAATTCAATTGAATTGAGTTTCAGTTTAAGTGAAATGTATTTTCAAATTTCAATGAATCCAAGACATAGTAGTCATGACTTTAGATATGATATAAATTGAAAGAAATGTTTTCTAAACGAAAATTATAGACCACTTCTGACTTCAATGTCGATATACAGTCATAATTGGAGACAATTTTCAAAACCACACAAAACAAGAAAAAATGTTGTTTTAAAAAACAAAATACTTTTATAAATATAAAAATTTTAATGTGAATTGAATTATAATTTACTCAACAGTTAAGTAATATTCAAATTTAAGGGTGAGGTAAAGCATATAGTGGACGGCCTTGCGAAGGACATATAGCTCTGATAGAGTGCTTTCACAAACGTTATTACAGCCAAGAACTCAGTTACAGATGAATTGCCTGCGCTTTTCGCTCAGTAACTAAAGCCTTGAAAAACTAAAGTAACATATCTTTGAAATAATTATTTTGTATTATAAAAAAATTCACATCTTATTCATCGATTCAAAAGTTATTTCAAACAGTATTTTAATTCATTTCATTATTTTTGGGAAAAATTCTCAAAAATTATAAGAAATATATCTTTTATTAAAAGCAGTTATAATTGTTATGAAGACTAGAAGTTGCGTTAATTTTTTGTATTTATGAGGAAATGAATTGTTTTCTAACTATTATTTACATTTTATTGTGTGAACATTAAAGCACTGGTAGTCTAAACAAAGTTACAGTAATTTAATTCAATTATTTTTTTACACACTATTTTCAAATTCATTGTTGATTTTGATGACAATTTTGAGACTAAAATACGACAAATCGTAATACAATTGTTTTGGACATCCATTTCCTCCTTTGCCTTAATTTAATATAATTTTCATTAATCTTATAATAATTATAAGCCTTTCAGTGAAAACTCTTATTTGTTTTTTATTCACAATTATTTTGGTATTAAAACTAAAAAACTTTTTAAAAAAAGTGAAAATTAATAAAAAATAAAATATATTATGAAAAAGCCTTTGAATATAATGTTTGTGTAAAAACAAATGGGAAGCGATTTTTCATGAATTATTTCCCCTTAAAATAAATTTCAAGGATTTTTGTGATGAAATTCTCAAATAATGAAAATTTAAACACAAATTCATATGTGATTTGAATCAAGAATTAGTTGTTATATGAAATGAAATACCAGTTTTGAGAATAAAGAGTAATAAAAAGGAATCGATTTATTAAAGGGGCGCTCAGGTTATCACCTGGACAATGTTCATGATCAGGGGTATAAAACTATATTTTTTAAAGGGTTATCATTTTAATTATATAAAATCAATTCTAGTGTTTGGTTTTTAAGTGTTTAATTTGTTTTCCAAAATCAGGGGTTATTTTATTGATATTTCTGGCATCTCTTTGTTAAACCCCTTAATTATCTATCCTTTTATTTATTAAAACATTAGATTTAAAGCCATTCCTTAGGCATACCTTTCCTCTAACAGACAAATCAATGCATTTATAATGTATTAATAGCCTAAAGATTATCGCACTTAAAGTCAATGTTTTCGGCCTTCAATCCCAATCCCAGTCCGAAGAGAAAAACGATCGAAATATTAATGAAAAAAGCATTTAATTAATTCATTTGGCCTTAAATTAGTTGTAATTAACTATAAGTCAAGTCTTGTCTTAACATATGATACAAATGACTTCATTTTGAAGTTTTTATAAATTGCAATCAATGCTCACAAATACTGCTCTTAACTGTGTTTTACACAATTTGTTTGTGAAAAGGTTTGCACTTTTTGTTTGAACGAAAGAAATGACTCAAAAGTATTTGTTTTTTGAGGAAATCCGGTAATATATTGAAACAAATAATTATATTACAGATAAATATCAAATTAAATCCAAGTCTTAGTCTTAGTTATAGTATTTGATGAATGTCTGCAATGCTATTACAAAATGCAATCAATCGCTGATCAATCAAATGACAACACTTTCCTCAAATGTCTGGATCTTTTGCTTTGAAATAATTTCATTCAAACTCGACAAACCATTCAATGATATAAAAATCAGATTTGAATTTTAGTTGATTTTTGTTTTCAATCGTTTGACAAATACTTTCGGTTCAAAAAAACCTTCAAAACTGTTATTTCAATTCATTTTAAGCATAACTTGTTTTCAATCTTTGTTGGTATCGATAACTGGAGTCAAGTCTTGAGATTAATATAATATAAGACATAATATAAAGTCAAAGATTTTTTTCTTCAGTTTATTTACTTTGAAATTAATTTTTTTAATGATTCATAAGTTTCGCCAAAACTTTTATAAATTATCTAAACATTAGTTTTAGTTTATTATTTGTAAAACATTTCAATTCCTAAAGAATTAAAATTTATTTAATTTTGAATGAAAACTAAAATTATTTTATGAATTAATCATTTAATAAATTTTGGCTAAAAGTGGGCGGAATTTGATTCAAAACTATTTAATTATAATGTTTTATAATTTTTTTTATTTCTTTATCTAATTATCAAAAAATAATCGCATTTTTAATCCTTGAGAAGAGATTAAGACTTTTAATAGTTTAATGTCTCGTCATTTAGGGGCCAAAGAATAGTAAATTAGCGGTTTATGAAAGGGTATACCACTTGAAACCCTCGACTACCTATTGGTTAACCCTTTCGTCAATTTTTAAAATATCTGTTAATTATAAATCAAATATTGTTTTGGATTTCTAGAAATTTTAATATAACTTCAAGAGGTGTACTAATTCGGCCCTCTTCCTAATTGATACTGTTCATTTTTAAAAATAATTATTATCATCCTTCAATGTATTAGATTACCATGGTTAAATTTTATTTATTTTTATTTAAAATTAAGCTGATTTTGAATTATATGCTGAGAGACTGCGAGTGATCTACTTTGACCTCATTTTAATAGATATCTTCAAAAATAAATATCAAATTATATGCAAAAAAAATATTTCAATTTTGATGTAATGATAGACAAAAACGGAAGTAATTCTCAATACATATATGAATTATATATAGTTTTTTTGATGGTATTATCTAATCCTAAGATATTAATAGATAATCAGATTATGTTATACAGTATTTGAAATCAATTTTATTTACATTTAATTTATAAAAGCAATGAATAGTTAATTCATTTGACTTTATATTTAGATTTTGATTATTAAGGGATTTGTCATTGAATTGAATTAATTTACGAAAACAACAAAACATTTACAAAACATTCATTCATATTGTGAGACATATTGAACAACAAATCTGAAGATAAATCAGTATTTCATTGAAACGGGAAAAACATTTTCAATGATTTCTCATGTTATGTAAATAAAACCATACATTCAGATTAGCAAGGTGATATTTTGCTAAAATGTATTATTGAATAACAGATGGTTTTTGCAGTAAATAGTTTGATATACTGTACAATAGTTTGGCACAAAATTTCTGTTAATTCATTTGATTGTAAACAATCATCAAAACAATGAACACTTGTTTTTGTTTATCAATTATTTATATTTTATTTAATATTCAATTCAAAAAAAATCTTTGAATTCATTGATAACTTATTGAATGAAAGTTTAGATAAAATTTCTTTAAGATATTTGAAAAATAAATAAATTTATTGAAAGAAAATAATAATATAATTAAAACTCAAATTGTGATAACATTTGCTTGAATTCAATTAATTTCAATAAATGTCATGAAATTGATTGAAAAATGAATGAAAAATTAAAAAACGTTTTAAAAATTAACAATTATTTTGAATCACTTGAATAGTTGTGTTAATAAAACATAAGAAGCGATTGATTGTCACATAAAATGACTTTAAACTAAAATAATTAAATAGTATTTTGACTGAAAAAAGCAAAAATCAAATTCAGTTTTGTTGTGAAAATGATTTTAATTTTATGTTTTGATTAATAATTAAAATAATTAAAATGTTTTCACTTTTGTGTCATAAGTATTAAATAATTTAATTGAAACACAAATGACTGAAAAAACTTTTGAACTAAAACTTAAAAAATTCAGTTTTTTATAAACTTTTTTCTCAAAAACCATTTATTAAGTGTTGAAAAGGGTTTCAAACAAACGAATCAAAAGAATCTATTGATTGAAACAAATTTCAAATAACATGTAATTCAACAAAAACTCTTGATTTCATTGAACTATATTTCAATGACAATAAAAATACAATAATTTTTAAAGTTTATAAAAAATATTAACTTTTCTTTCAATGGTTTGTTATTTTCATTTCAAATAGCCATTAATTTCAATACAAAATAATAAATGTATTGAATTTAAAACGATTCTTAACTTCAGTACAATTAAGTGTCAAAACAATTACTATAATAATTGGTTTTGATTTTAATTGAAGTCTTATTCTGAATATTCTTTTGTAATTAAGACTTGAATTGAATTTAAAATTTTTATTTAGTGTTTAATTAAAATGAGTTTTACTTTCAATTAATGACACATTTGTATGAATTTATGATTTATTGAAAGATTTAATATTTTTTCAAAAATGAATTCAAAGATAATTGTGAATTGAATTTTTAAAAAAAACTTTTGAATAAAATTAATTTATTTTAAATCAAATTCATTGACAAAGTCTGCGTTCAAACACAACTAATAATCTAAAAATACATTCAATTTATTAAAAATTTAAATATAATTATAATTTAAAAAAAATATAATGTTTTACACAAATATGTTGTTATTTTTGACTAAAGCGGATCATTTAAGGATCAAAATCAATGAGATTTTAATGAATTGCTATTAAAGTAAAAACTCATTTCAAGATATTTTTGCACAAAAAAAAGATCTAAAAATAGTTGAATTGATCACAACTTTTCAAGTAATCATTATTTTTAAAAATTTGTGATTAACTAAAGATTTGGTAATTTATTTATACATTTAAATATCTAAATAAAGATATTTTATTCGGGAAGATTTTATAAAACAAATTAAGTCTCACTTCCGCTTAACAATCATCTCTTACAACAAGAAATATAATTATTTCACTGCAAAACAATCTCATTGTATGACTGAGTCCTTGGGATCTAATTATTAATTTTCAAATTAAACCGACATTTGGTTTGAATTGAATTCAATTTTGCTGTTAATGACCAGAAAAAAAATCTCTAAACTTATTTTAAACGCAAAAATTGTTTGAAATAAAAGTTTATTTTAAAATTAATGAGAAATAAAATTGTAATTGAAATACGTTTTCATCTTTTGATGAATAAATTAATTGAAAAAAGAGTTATTTTGAGTAAATATTCATTTGATTTAATCGCAGCGAAAAAAGTATTGATTTGTTGAGGGAAAGGGTCAGTGACTTAAGCAGTCAGTAACGCATTGGTTGTCGACCACTAACTGTTCTCATCCTTTCAATCCATTATTGAATAGCCATATCCAGAGACCCAACCGTTTGGCTCTCTTTCGTCGCTATAACTAACGCTTTCACTCACTATTTGCAGACACTATTGAATATCTGAGTCTAAAATTTTCATCTGCTTATAGACCAAGACTATTACAAGAAGGGCTGGTAGGGTAGGGAACGGTATAATTCTATTCTGGGAACCCGTATATTCTTATATTGAAAACACCATTGGATTTATGATAAGAAAGTTTTCCCAAAAGTTATTCATATTTTAAAATATGTTTTTCTATGAAAACAAATGTAGACTTCAATGAAATCTTAGGAAAGTTTTCAGTATAAAAGTGGGAATACTTGACAATACATTGAAATTAAATACATTTATCACAAAAATACTTATATTTATATCTGAGTCAGGAATTCAGTGAAAAAGAGTAAAATATTTTATAAAATAACAAAAATTTAGATAAAAATCAAATATTATTTTGTGACAAAAAAATATTAAAATTTTGATTCGGTATTAAAAATAACTTTATTTTGATATTTATATCACTTTTTATCTCAAAGTTATTTTGATTTTTATTTATTTTCTGTTTTTCATTAATAATAGTAATAATAATAATAATAATAATTCATTTTTTTTGTGTAAAATTGTGGGGTTTTTACAAAAGTTTTCGTCAAATGTCATAATAAAACCTATAATAAGATGGAAAGGGAGGTAAAAGTGAACAAAAGAAATCCCTTTGGGATTGGATTTCACAGAATTTGATATATTTTGAGGAAAACCAAGAAATGATTTGACAAAAGGGTGTAAAATAATATTTCAAGAGTTCGTCGAATATATACAAAGTATACCCCCTTTACAAACAAGGTTTGTTTAATTTTGAAACTCCTGGTCATCCCTCATAATTATAAACAACAATAATACTGTATAATTTAATTCAGGTTACAATGACTAACTCCAGGGACACACAACTGTTAAACATTTTGCATTAAATGTTGTTATTTATAATAAAAATTGTATAAAAAATCTCTTTTCACTGCAAAACAAAAGAAATAATTTCCTAATGAACTGAAAATAACATAAAATTGAATTCAGTTTGACTTTTAATTACAGTTAAAGTACGAGAAAAAGGTTCAAAAAAACTCATAAATATTCAAAACTTATGTCTTGAAAGACATTCACTAATAAAAAATAAGAGACACTCAAAGACAGCCTAAAGAAAGGCTTTGCTATAAATAATTTGTTAATTTATTTATCTTTCAGTGGATTTGGGTTTATATTCAACACTCAGTTTAAATATCAAAATAAAATTATTATTTGAAGGATTTGTTAGTAATTCTCATCACAAATAAGACAAACAACAAAACTATGTGAAAATAATTTCATAATATTTTTGATTTTAACGTTTTATTAAATAAATACTGAAAGAAATTGTTTTAGTTTTTGCAATGAGTTATAGAAAAGAAAATAATTTTATTCATTCATTGAATTTACAATTTTTGTACAAAATGTGAAGCACAGGCACTGAAAACACCCTTTGGTTGTGAATTAATAATTTATACCCAAAAAAAGGCTGTTCAGGAATAGGATCTCTGAATGCAATACAAAATTGTTTTATTCATTACTTATATAATATATTATACAATACTTTACGACAATTATATGAAGTTTTTTATTTCAAAGAAATGAAAGTGAATTGAATTGATTTAAAGACTTAAATGACCCGAATATATGAGAAACATGTTTTGTAGGTGTAGTTATCATGTCATATATGGACAACTCCTCAATTATAAAACCAATAAAACCCAAACAAAATATACACTTTTCTTACGATTGAAAAAACGATTAATAAATGAATTTTCATATGTTTTAAGAGATTTCACTCTTTCTCTCAATAAACAAAATTAGGGCTCAATTCAGTCAATCTTATCATTCATTGGTTTTTGCATTTTATTTATGCTTTTATTTTCTGTTTAATATTGTATATCACAAAACATATGCACTTTTTCACTGTTTAATGATTCTCTGTATATATTGATAAATAAACTTTCATTTTCCCCCCTTTTCTGTATATTTCGTAATCACAGAGTAATGACTGAGATTAATTTATCTAGAACCAAGGGGTAAGGGTGAAAGAGATAACTTTTGTTTATAAATATTAGTGTATTTATTAGGCTTTTTATTTGAGTTTTTATTTAGAGTGCCTTTAATCGCACCCTTTTTCTCAAAACTTGGCTTTCATTCTAATTTTTGATGGAAAGGGTTATTATCAAAGAAATTCTTGACAACAAAGCATACCATCCCCTGAGCTCTGAGTACTTGCAAAGTAAAAGTATGTCTAATGAATGACTGATTATATATTAATTTGTGTCACAATTTGTGTTTTAAGTCAAATCAAAGCCAATAAATAAATTTCAGTAAAATATTCAATAATAACATTCATAACAACCAATCGTTTGTAAAAAAAACAGTTACAGTATTTAGATATTTAGACATTCAGTCAGTTATCTAATGATAAATATATTTTTCAATCAAAAAACAACATAAAGTTTATCTCCATGTGCTCTATAGACCTAAAAGTTGCTTTGATTCAGGATTTTTTGCATTTCATTAAACATAAAATTATATACAAATGAATAAATTATATGTAAAATGATTGCCAAAACCTCATCCAAAATGATAACTCATTTTTTCATTCAATTTAATAAATATTGTTTTTAATCTCATGATTGAGTTCATTGTCCCTAAAATTTACGGTAAAAATGATTAAATTTTGAAACAAACGATTTGAGACTATAATACACAACATATTTCGCTAATCATATAATAATATAATAGAAAGTTATGTACAAAACCATTGCAAACATTAGGCAAAAAAGCGTTACCTCTTATCTAATCACTAAATGAAGTTCAATACTGTTTTATCATATCTTTTTGAATAAGTTTTCCTCTTTTGTAAACTAAAGACAAAGTAAACAACTTTCACATCAAATGCTTATATAATTTTGATTCAAATATCATATTTATTGTTAACCCAAAAGGTTTGCAATAATTTCTCAACAATTCTTGTATTCAATTGTTTTTCAAATAACTTATAACTTATTGTTTAAAGAATTGAATAATTGTTTTAAAATGAAAAATAATTTTTTATTTTTTCTATTATTTTTATAAATGTTTTAAACCTTAATATTAATTATTATTAAACATATGTCTGAAAACATCAAACATTATCAGAGTTAGAGATCTTGAACACAGAGTTTAGGTTTTATTTTTTGGTAAATACTTTTGTAACAATAAATAAAGATTTTCATTCAATCAAAGTCTTCTTCAAACTATACATTAGTTTTTCAAAAGTTTAATAATTTTTTTACATTTATTGAAATAAATTTTGAATTTTCTATAAATACACTTAAAATTTATAAATAATTTATAAATTGATTAAAACTTTGAGAAAATAATCATTAATTCATTAATTTATTATTAAATTAATTAGTTTTGAAGGTAAAGAAAAAATGAAGAAATTTTTGATGTTTTCAAAAACTAACTCAAAAGTCATTAGAAGTTGTGTTTGAATTGAATTTAATCAATGATTTTATATGTCTTTCATTGAACTATAAATTAAAGATCTCTTGAATTAAACATTTATTTTTACTTTGCATTGCATTACGACTGAAGTATATTATATAACAAATTTAAAAATAACAAAAATATGTCATTTTTCACACACACTATGAATAGCAGCCAAAATTGAGGGGATTTTTCACAAGACATTAGTTTAGGTAAGAGTTGGGAACAGAAGTGCAGACCTATTCATCTATAAGAGCACTCACACCTAACCCTCAGACAAAATAACCTCAAACTTATGGCTCTTTTTCTCCATATATTGAGAATAATAATAATCAAAGTATTTATAAATGCATTTTTGAACTGAAATTCCAGAGAATAACTCAATTAATGCACAAAAAATTGAAAATAATTTTCAAAAATTAAATCATTTTTTGTCAAACAATACATTGAAAAGAGTTATCGATATCTCACCTGTAATTAGACGTGAAATCATGTGAAAACCAATCGAAAGTTCAAATCAATTAAATTCATTGAGTGCTCAAAACCATTCAATTATTGCATTCATTCACCAAATTATTTGCAAAATAAGTATTGGATATGATTTTCAGTTAACAATTGATTTTCAAATCAAAGATTTTTTTATTCGTTATTATTAAAAATGATTTAAAAGTAGTTTTTGAACTCTTTCTACCCCTGGTATTGTCATTCTGTATATGCCTTTCCAATGGGCACAAAGGGGCTCAACACCCACTCAGTATCTATCTATTGCAGTGATAACTGTGTCGTATGTGATGTGTGTTTTGAGGTTTAGTTTTCAGTGAAAAATGTTTTTATTTATTGTGAAAGTGATGTTAAAAATAATGGTTCAGAAGAGAGGGAAAGGCGTTTGAAAAAGGGTTTATAAGAGATATTATTATCAAATAAATAGAGCACTTCTTCCTTGAGTTTAGAGGACCTGATCTGAGACTAAAACAAAGTTCAATAACAAAGAAATTATTATTTATTTTTTCAGACATTAAATTCAAAGTAATTTTGTTTTGAATTTGATTTTAAAATTGAATATAATTTTCGTGAAAACCAAATGTTTTTCTCGACTTTTGTCTCATATTCTGAACTGAATTCTGTATTTCACTGAGAATTCACTGCATATTCAGTGCTTTTTCATTCATTAAACAGAATATAAATGAATGTTTAGGGACTATAAAAGACAGTAAAATCCCTGTCAGTGCCAAACACTACCGCATTCCGAGTGCGGACGCGTCGACTATTTGCGTATAGGTTTGAACCGCCGATCCTTTCAAGTGTTGCGAAGAGAGAGAACATTAGATATTATTTTGAGTAATAATTGGCGTTTTTCACATAAGTTGTGATCCTTGTGCTGAACTTTGTATGAGCCAGACTGGTATGAACTTTTGTACCAGATCGTACCAGTCGCTCATCTTCTTATAGTTGCTAACAGTGCCAACACTAATGGCAAACAAGTTCGGCAACTCTTGTGAGTGTCGGCAATAAAAAAGCTAAGCAATAGACTAATAGATTGTGAGGATTGCAGGTCACTAAGTCATACCTGTGCTCCTGTGCTCTCTTCAATCAGGTTCCTAACGCTATCATTGGTCGTCCTTGTCTTGCATACCATTCCAACACTTATACAATACAAGAGCACAATACCAGCGCTGGTATTACAACTGACATAACATTGATTACAATTCAAATCAATATGTTTTTTGATTATATATTCATTTAGTTTCGGAACTGAATTGTTATTCAAGCGAACCATTGAATCAACAATTCTTATGAGTCTATCAATGAGTCTATGAATTAATTTCAAAGCATTTTCTTCACTCAAAATAATAATAATCTTATTCTTAAATGATTTCCTCGAAAGACATTAAAAACAGTTATAAAACAGTTATAAATATTTACACAAAAGTCTGCAATAAAATGATATAAAAAATATTTCAATCAATTACTGATTAAAACAATTTCAGTAAATAAACAATTTTCTTGTGTTTATGCAAAACATAATTAAAAAATTATATTAATTTCTTATGAAATAAAGTAATTAATAGTAAAATACAATCAAATGTTTGCAGAAATTAATTGTTTGTAAAAATAAATAATTTCAGTGAAAATTGTATTTTAAGTACAAGTCCTTCAAATTGTTGCAAATCTTTATATTCTGTATGTTTTCAAATGAAAACAATTATAGAGAGAAAAACAAATTTTTTTTAATTATAACCAAAAAGTCAGTTATAGTTTGCATATAAAAAGTGTTTGTTTTACTAAACCTTGATTTAAAGCAAAAAACTTTGTAAATAAGAAACAAAATCTATATTTCTTGTGGTAATGATGGTTAGCATTGATAGCATTGATAGCATTGATTAGTTGTATGAAAACTTTTTGTAAATGAAAATATAATTCAAATAAAAATGGTTTTTATTATTATTATTATTATTCTCTGACTCTCTTAGGCTTTCATAATATTATTCTTCAAAAGATATCACAGTTTTATACCATTTCTTAGATAAGTAGAGATAACTCAACAAAAGTTAACATTTAATTATATAAACAATTGGTATTCAATGATCTCCTATTAGATATACTTTGGGTTATCTTCACAGCCATTGCATCGGATATTAACCGATCAATGGTTTGATTGGCACTCAATTTGATTGTGTTTTACATTTCATTAATTATATAACAATTATTTATATCTTTAAATGAGTGGAGAATTTAATGACTGAAAAGGGTTTCAAAGATTTGTTGGGAAATAATTGATTGAAAATTTAGTATTGAATATAAAAATCAATTTAAAAGTCAATTAAACGTTTGATTACTATTTGAATATCAATTATAACCGAAAAACTTGTATTAAAACTAAATTATTGTTTAAATGTATTCATAAATCGGTTTTCAGAGAAAGATATTATAATAATAGCGATTCCAATGCAAACAATTAGGAGAGGGAGAGAGCACTGGGATCCCTGTGCTGTAATGGACTTGTCTATGAGGAAGCGAAGCACAGGCAGCTCAGGACTGAGTGGTTGTGAGAAGAGGTGGCGTTGAATGTTGGGAAACGAGTCTCTATACGGAAACACAGAAACACTGGAAACACTGCAAACAGTGTATAGACTGTAAAGCAATTCAAAGCAATTCAGTCGCCGTTCACTCAAAGCAGGTGTTATTGCATACAGTTTTACAGTTATTTATATTATTCAGTGCTTCAAACACTACTCAACCCTACCTGTCCTCCCGTTCCCCTCTTGTGCAACACAACCTCTGATGACCCAGTGATTATCGGTCAATACAACTGTCCATTCGGTGACCATTAAGTGTTAGACATGTGATGTCCTCAACGGAGATAACAATTGGCTTTCAATTGGTTTCGGATTTCAAACCAAATGTTAATTAATGTTATGTTTTGTTAAGATTTTTGTCCAAAACATCAAAACAAACGATGATTTTATGTGATATCACTTAAAGTCAACCAAACGTTGTCTTCAAAGCAATTAATGTTTTATTTCATCGCCAAAAAGAGGGGACAAATCATTATCCTAAGCATCGGTGGTATCGGACAGGCATTCCTCTGGTCCTACACTGGAGGCTAACCATACATACAAATGGTATACCAATTGAGACAATGATATGATTAATACAAATCAATACAAACACTGCCATCAGTACTAAGATTAGCATCAGATCCATGAGATTATCACTGAATCCAGAGGTCATAGGATTAACCCATTGGTGACCTCTTATTGTCATTCAGAAGCCATCAGTGAATCTGATTATCGTCTCAATAGTTGACCGCAAAGTGGTGTCAAAACTAATCATATATTTGACAACAAATCGCAAAAAATATTCAATAAATTAATTGAAATATTATTTTGAATTAAAATTTCAATTATTTATACATTTATTGATAAAAATTAGTGAAAAAGTGGTGTTAATTGTGTTCAATGTCTTGGAGTACTAACTATACCAAAGTTGAAGTCGCTCAGCCACAGACTTCTTCCGGATCAATTAAGGGTATGTTTACTATTACCCCTTTAGCACAACCTCTATACCCCTTTGACAACCAAAACGATTCATTAGTTTCTCAAACTATAAAACATTTAAATTTCAAAAAGTCTTTCAATTCTTCTCTCAAAACAGTGTTTATATTATTCTGTGTTTGCATTCAATGATAATATTTTATACCATTTTTTCCAAAATATACCCCTTTTTGTGATAAATCAGTGTTTTATTGATTTTTTCACAAATATCTGTATTTTCATTACAATTTTTTGTTTGATTTACATTTGAGACTAATTTTTTTAACAAACATTTGTTTCACTGGTTTTTGATTGAAATTAATTTATGAATTAATGATATAATGACTGAAAAGAAGAAAATATTTACTGAATTTTTGTGACATTTTTGCAAAGGGTTTCACAAAATAGACACGAATTGAGTGTTTATTTGCTTTTTAATAGTATTTTATTTTTTAAATAATTGTTTTAATTAATGAAATGTAAAAAATGTTTACAAAAAAACACTTAATAATTGTTTTTGTATTTTATATTAATATTGAGTTTTATAGCAAAATATTACACTTTTTGCGGAAATCTTAGAAAAACTTAACATTTGATTCACAATTCATTGAAATACAAAACATAAACAAATTGTCTTAAGTCTGTGCCAAACGACTGGACAGTTAGATTTTGACCGCTTATTATATAAAGATCGAGAAAAACATGTTTTTATGAATTCTCCCCTTATTTTGGAGATATTTTGAATGCAATTGAATGCAGAAAACAGTGAATTCGTGAGAAAAGTCTTTGATTCACATATTTCCGGCCTTATGTCGAGCATAGGGTTATCCCCGACAACTATAGACGAGAATAATATTTGATAGCATAGGTTAGTGTAAGCGCAGGCACTGGCAGGTGATGTGATATTCTCTCTCAACTGATCTCTAGACTGCGTTTGGGTTTATTGAAAAAATGTCTTTTTATTGCAAATAAAGAAAAAAAAATCTTAAGGGGTTTGAGTTCACCTTCTTTTGTCACAGAGAGTACGTAGGTATGGATGGTATGGTATGGTATGGAATGGTGTGGGATATGTATGGTAACCATAATACTCTTTACTACGTACTGACCGTTTTCTTCCGGGTTGTGAAATGGGTCATAACGTCATTGAGCGCACAGCCCAGAGTTCGGTGACCTACTCCTCGCTCACGTCGACTCTGTGCTGTCTGTGCGCCTGCTTTTTGACTAAATCTTTGAAAACGCGCAGATGTTATGTGTATGTGATATAAAAATATTTATAACCTTAAAGTCAAACATTCCCTGAGTTTTCAAATAAAAGGTCTAAAATATGTTTTCAATTAATTAATTAACACTTATTTTCACCTGAAAATACATTTTCAGTTATATTTCTCAATAATATTCAACACATTAGCACTGAATCGAGATTTTAGTCACAATAACAAACAATACTTATTAATGATTGCTATCTTTTAGTATCACATCCAGAGATGAGTTGCTAACCACACATGTCTTGAGCACCAATTCAGAGGACTTATGGCGTCATTTCATTCAAACACTTTGCAGATTATTATATTTATTAAATTTATAAAACGACATTGCTCACTTTAATCACATTACATAAATACAAATTCACAAAAAGGATATCTATATTAATAAAAGACAACTCATTCACAATATTATTGCTCTTTTATTGCCTAATATTGTCTAACCTTATATATAATGCATTAAATGTTAATTAGTATTAGTGATGATGTAATTGACCAGGTAGACTTAAGGTATGTTATTGATCTCATGAAATCAATATTATGTAACTGATCTTCATTCAATAGTGGAAAGGTAGTTTTACATTTTTAATTGGAGTTGTATTGCAATTTGTTGTGCATCAATGTGAACTTGATCACTTAAATAATTGCTGAATAAATTGAAAATTACTATTATTTTGTCATTTATTAGACTTTTTAGTCATATTTTAGATTAAGTTTTACGTAATTTTGAGTTTCTATTCACTTATTGTTGGGTTTCTTGACTGACATTCAGATAATTAAGTCATGCATTGCTCATACGTTTTGTGCAATAATTACTATCAATGGTTTGGTATTTAAATATTTCACAACTTATGGTCATTATAAGAGTCACTCAATGTTTGTCTGCAGAAGATATGAAGTTTATTATCAAAATAAGGGATATTTTATGCAAAAGTGTTATACAATTAAAAATAGATTTATTATTAGAAATATGAGAAAATATTTGTCAAAATGTTGTGAAAAGTGATGAAATATTTTGCTTATAATCGCATAAAAAGTTAAGATTTAAAGTGAAATATCTTATACTGTGTTCAAAATGTTTTCAATTAGTGTTTTTAAATATAAAATATTTTATAATGATTTGATATTTCATTGCATTTTGTGTTACATATTCGGCGCAGATATACATATTATGATTGAATATATAGTTTCAATGTTTTTGTCAGAAATCGATAATTATTTTCAGTAAAAATAAAATTAAAAAATAATTTTTTATTCACTTGTGTTATAAAAACGATAATAACTTTAACTGTAATTATTGTTTTCATAGGTTTTATGTTTAACTATAGATTAATCCCATTCCGGGCTCTCTGTTGACCAATAATTGGTCTCAAGTCTTGACATTTGTTTGTTTGGATTTAAATATAGCTTCAGGTGAAAAGTTTAGAAACAAAATAAGGATCTATTGGTCGCTCACTATCTGTACATAGAGTAACGGACACTGAGATACCAGTGCTTAGACTTATTCTAACTGTTGTTTGGCTCTCATTAACGTTTGCATCAATGGATCAGTGAATGCAAAAGCGATTGAAGAGTTATTTCACTTAACTCTAACTCTAAACACAAATATTTTATTTAAAAATCATTTCAATTCTGAGAAATATTTTTCATTTATTATAAATTTGTTTCCAATGTTTGTGATGGATGTCTTGAGTTTGATCAATGAGTTTGACCCTCGTATCAGTCAGTTTCCAAACACCAGTTGTGGACCGATTAGAGGTTCAATTAAATTTCATTTTTGCCATTATTTTGACGTTTTTTGTCATTTAATCTGAAGTTTATTGAAATGTTTGAGAAATTAATTGATTATAAAATTTGAGTGAAAATTATTATTGACTTTAAATTTAATGTCATTTTTATTTGTTTTTAATTACAGCACAGATTGAAATAATTCCCTGCAAAGTATGCGGAGATAAGTCATCCGGAGTTCATTACGGGGTTATAACATGTGAGGGCTGTAAGGTATGGATCGATAATAATTACTTCAATATTGAAATTCAATT
Source organism: Pantelozetes paolii (assembly GCA_034687845.1). NCBI lineage: Eukaryota > Metazoa > Arthropoda > Arachnida > Sarcoptiformes > Oribellidae > Pantelozetes > Pantelozetes paolii. The sequence continues at coordinate 20,881 of JAQGAT010000840.1, forward strand.
AATTAATCGATAAATTAATTATTCGTTACTTTTTGCTCAACTTTAGGGGTTTTTTAGACGAAGTCAGTCGAGTGTTGTTAACTACCAGTGCCCGCGACAGAAGAATTGTGTTGTCGATAGAGTTAATAGGAATAGATGTCAATATTGCAGACTTCAAAAGTGTTTGGCTCTGGGAATGTCTAGGGATGGTATGTTTCATATGTTTTTGTATAGCATTTGTATATTTAAACCCTTTTTTCAATTGTTGTCTAAAATTTATTTAACGTTTGACTAAAAGCTGTAAAATTTGGTCGAATGTCTAAAAAACAAAGAGAGAAAGTGGAGGATGAGGTCCGGTTCCACCGAGCACAACTAGTCCGTCCGTCTGCACAAACCACTAATGGGGGTCAACCTCCGACCCCCACCACAGTTCCATCGACTTATCCCTCGCAAACATCATCCGAAACATCTCCCGATAGCTCTGTTCTCGAACAACAGCCACAACAGCCGTCCTCTTCAAGTCAACTGCCCTACAATGCCATCAGCAATGGGTGAGTATTACTTCCCCTACCTATCAGTGCTAATCAAGTGATGATCGAGTAATGCAAACGAGTATTAAATGATAGGTTTTTGTGCTAAATATGAGAAAAAAGTGATAAAATGATTGCAAAAATAAACTGAAAAATAGGAATCAATTAATTAATTAATGAATTGTTTAAACATTTCCGCAAAGCGTTTGAAAGTGTCGGCAAATATTGTTTTAAAAAATTGTTGTTTTAGTAATAGTTTTAGTTATAAATACAATTCAGGACACAGTTGTCGACGGAATCACTGAATCACTGATAATATTGTGATTAAATATTTAAATAAAAATCCTTCCGATTAGTGAACACAACAGTTATTAGCAGTTATTTTTGATGTCCTGATGTCCTGACGAAACTGTTTTTGTTTTGTTTTAGTCTTTCATTTGTTTTGCATTTCATATCAAAAACATTTTAGCATTTATTTAAAGCTTAAGATTAACTAAAAGCCAAAACAAATCAATGAGAAGACTAACGGAGTGTTAAAGAGCAGAGAGTTTCACAGCGAATGAGTGTCTATATCTATATCCGGGTTATTTTAAATATAGGTACGCGCCGTACACTAACGGTGACCTCAATGTGTACGCAGAAAAGTAT